>JAOXYB010041693.1:1683-12918 GCA_028565635.1 Phoronis ovalis | reverse complement strand
TATATGTATATATATATGCTAATTTTTAATACAAACATAAGGCCTAACAAGTTTTCATATTGCATGGTGTATTATAATTTTTTACAACAATACACCAATGATAATTGTGATGGTTTCAGAAATTGTCGATTTGCAGCAGCATGCATCATTCACTCTGTGATGGCGTACTGCCTCGAATGCAAGCTAGAAACCTATACACTGGATGTGTGAATAAGTTAGATCATCTAACTGTAAGGTCTGGTAACTAGTGATCAATAGTGATCAGAAAGTATTCTGACAGTCCAATGTTATTCACTCAGGTTAAAATGCTACAAAATAATGCTAAAAATATATTTTCACATAAGAAGCAATGAAAATATTAATCTTAGATTTACCTGTTTGTTGAGCAGAAATAGCAGCTTCGCGTTCAGGGTCAAATAGTTTTTTGACTTTTGGCGCAAAATCATCATTCATTGCTTTAGCCATGGAAACAACATCATAGCTCTTGGCAGGAACAATTGGTCGCATGGTGTATCCTGTTTGTGACAGAACATAGATAGTTTACTAAAAAGTGAATTTATTATTTTATACAACAATGCTTCACAATAGTAAGGAGTTTGCAGGGTACCAACACATAACAAAGAACATCTTTGTCCGAGACATCATAAAGTGAGCTAGATTTTCTGTGCATGTCCTTAATAAATTAATGTCAATCATAAATCACAAAAATTTGATTAATTTATTAGGTAGTCTACACAACTTTCTATCATATAACATAGTTTATTAATGAGGTATCACCTTCGCAATAATTAATAATTCTCATAATGTGACTTTGTTTTAAAATTATTTGAGCATACATTTAAAAAAAAACACTCCAAGAGTTAGACTGATACCTTCAGGAGCCAATATTTTTTGCCCAGTTATGGGATCAATCACTTCATGGAATTTTGGAGGTTCTTGCATTCCTCTTGGCAACATTTGTCGACTAGATGGTCCAGCTCTGGATGCGACTGCTTTACTGGCTGGACTAGGTTTAGGTACTACTGCTTTACTGGACTGACCAGGTCTAGAAATTACTGCTTTACTGGCTGACCCTCGGCCTGCAGATTTTGGAGCATTTGTTCCACCCTGGAGATAGATATAGAACAATTCCATCAGTAAACAGAGCACATGCTGATCAGGGTGAGGAACTGTGGATATGATACCCAATATAATATTGTTGCTTTTTGTTACTTATTTAACCGCATGATTATCTAATAGTAAGTATATATTTGTATTCATTATAACCAAAAAAATAATGAAATAATTTTTTCAAACTTCATAGTTCTATTTAACAAAAAAAAATACATTTCATAAGTGTTATATTTATTTCATATATAACCTCACCGGTTTTATCCTAGCTCCATTCCCAGATTTCAAATCCTGTCTGCTCCTTCCCGATGGCCTTGGTGGATTCCCACTCATGCTATGTATTCAAAATGCAGTGGTTCCTTAAACAAAAAAACATGTCTTATTAGTGAATCCAAGTGTCATTTAGGTATTAACATTTGCGTATTAAAAAGTAGAAACGTAGGTACGCACGCGGTTACATTACTTCCCGGGATTGCTTCCAGTATCTTTGGCGATTTGTACTTTCTTTGCTTAATGATAAATAACATCACGGTAATCTTGCTGAATGAAAAATATCATCGCAACGGCGAGTTTTTGCTAATTTCGAAAGACGATAGTTTTTGAATAGAAAAGTGTTCGGACTAATACGTCTGGATGTTGGGCCTATTATTAGGGCTATAGCCATAGGAGTAAGACGGCTACGTAATACGATAATATATAATTATGCCTAGCCCTAGCCCTATAGGTATATGGCGTTGGTTATAGGTTAGGACAACAAACACATTCTGTAAGTCATATATTTCGCACATTTAAGTACCCACCGTGCAAAAGGAGTAAACTACGAAAGTTGATTCGTCAACTGAACGTTTTCCATCTCGTGGATTTTGGGAAATATCGGGGAAATATCCCGTTCTTGTTCAATACTTAGGCGTGCCGTCGCATTCTCAGCTGTCATTGGCTTGGTTGGAAACACTAGTGCAAGGTAACCGATACTGTGCAAGGTAACATTTTCGTCAAAACTATATGAAAAGACATTAAGAAACGACAGATTGTAAAATTATTGAGTTAATAAAGTTGAAAAACACTCTGAAACTCTGTTTTTGAGGTAACCTACATTGTTTTTTTTATATGCGTTCGACACAAGCGCCTACTCCGAAACATAAAAATGATACTTCAAAATGAGAAGAGTTCTTTATCGAAATCTCTGGAAAAACGAAATTTTGCGAGAACACAAAATCCAAGATGTCTGCTTGGGGTGCGTGTACAAACTTTTCCCATATTTTGTACAATTTTTCCTGGTTTTCCATCTCTGATCTCGTACTTGTTTATGTTTTTCAGATGACGAAGATTTTGAGCCTGATGTTGGTGTAAGAGATGTAGCCGTAGCTGACAAGTGGGAAGGCGAAGACGAGGACGATATACCGGTATAATGACTCGCATGTCTTCCTCATTCATTCTCTTACTAAATTTCGCTGTTTCGCGCCAAAAATTCATGATTTACTTACGTTCAAGATCAGCGTTTAGGTAAAATGATTTGCAAGTACTAAATACATACAACAGAAAAATAGCAACTTCAATGGTCTAATATTACTATTAGTACGTACGCAATTAACAAGGTCGGGAGATCTCTAGACAGGACAGCTGTAACATCGATTCTGCTTCCTGGCTGTCAAACTGCACAAATGTTCAACAGAAAATTCTAGAGTACCCAAAAAAAAGAGAAAAGTATGGGGACTTGGACGTGACTTGGTTGACTATGTAAGACGGCAGTTGTGTCTCCTTACGGGACATATAAGAACTGAGGAAGACCTGTACGGCTGTAGGTACCCTGACGATGACCACTCTTATATAGAGGTTAGCTAGAAAATGAGACCAAATATTATTATTAACATAGTGGTTATATGTCCGGACATGGATTTTCACTATGTGCCTAGTCCTGGCTTCATGGCCCTACTACCATAGGGTCATGGCCCAGATAGTGTTAAAACCAGTAGAAGTTGGCCTCATGCAAAAAACACTCACCGTATGTCAAAAAATTCAAATCAAAATTGTTGTCTTGTTTATCTCTAATACCCTTTCTTGTGATATCTGCCACTTGAAGCTTAAAAGTTACCTTGAGGAGTATTATTCAAGCTTCAAGTGGCAGATAACACAAGAACGGGTATCAGAGATAAACAAGACAACAATTTTGATTTGAATTTTTTGACATATGGTGAGTGTTTTTGCAAGAGGCCTACTTCTACTGGTTTTAACACTATCTGGGCCATGACCCTACATTAGTAGGTTCATGAAGCCAGGACTACTTTATGCCCCGCATTCACTCTGATTGTCGTCACAATATGCCCAGCATTCACTCTGATTGATCACACAAGCTTCTGGTTCCTGATTGAGTTGGTTATTCATACGCCACCGACGTGGCGAAAATGCTGTGCTGCCCTGTCATCACAGCAGTAAATATTTATGTTGATGTTATTTTAAATGATCATACTCCATGATCAATAAATATTTCTTTCCGCGTGGGTCTAAACTAAATATTTTGAACTAGACTGCCAACGCGCATAAATTAGTACTTACTAGTAAATTTTATTCTACTGTATTAAATTGGGAGGAGCACTGACAGTTTGACACTGACAGGTCTCATGCAGATCAAAGGTGTCTAATAAGTAAGATAAGATATGGTGGTATGGGTTTCACGTGGTTGGAAAGTCCCTCTTAGCATATAATCCATGGTTCTCTACACTTACGGTTTTTCTAAGGATATTCCACATTTTATTAAGGAACATGTTAATTTATTTAAGATATTTAATCATAGTACACAAACTGTGTAGATTTGTACGAGCCATACCAATTTTACAAATCAACAAAATTACCCAATTTTTATGTAATACAAACATTCTGGCATGTTCCTGAATAATTGCATTTAACATAACATTTGACCCTTTGACCTCAAGCTCATAATAGCCACTATGGCATTTAGTACATGTTTTAAGAGATCTAAATTTATCACTGGCCCTAGAATATGAATACAACTCTTTATTTATTTAATTAGGATAACTGGGAGAATTCTGATGAAGACAAAAAAGATGAGAATACACCAACAGGTGAGAAGCATGCACAATTCGCATCCAGGCTTGTTTATTATTAAGGTGTTTTGTCATGTAATTTCGTACAAAAATAAAGTTATAGTTTGAAAAAACTAGCAATCCAAAGTTCGTGAAATTCACAACGTAATTCACTGTTAATGAAGTTTATAATATTAATAAATAATTATTTATTGTTAGTTCATGCTTTTGTGGAATTAGCCAATCAGCATTCAGTATTTCGGAACACAGTATTTCCGGTATCAGACAGCGTCATGACGTGCCACGTACATGTTATGTAAGACTCCAGGGTGTTATTGCTCACTGATATTGTTCAGGCAATTTTGTATGCAACCACAAGACACTGAAATCTTCAGTTTTTTGTCGCTTTAATGCATTTTTTCCTGAATTATACCTTAAAATATTTCCTAATTATTCAACATCTACTATATTTGTTAATACTGCCTTTTGAAATTGATCAAAAAGACGGGGTTTTTTCAACTACAGGAAGTGTTTTCTTTCACACAAAGGTATTATTGGCCATGCTGGAGTGAGGTTATTCCGGCAATTTTGTACTTGATGTTGAGCAATGTTGAGCAACGTTCTAAGGCTTTTAGGATCAAAGGCATGACTGCTTGGTATATAAAAATCAAATTGCCTGCTTAAAATATGAACTAAAACAAAGGTTTTTGAGAAGACTATTTTGCGATGGTGCAAAGCTATTTGAGCACTAATTTGTATATTATTTTATGGTTCTTATTCTTCCATTCTTGCCATATTTCGTTTTGTTAGGTGATAATCAGAAATTGCCATTTAAGGGGAGTGAGTACCATTTGACACAATTTATTGGAACTATAAACTTCTTTGTCAAATTGTGGACAGTTAAATGAAAAGATGACATAGCAAAAGTATACATATTTGTAACCATTATGTAACTTGAAGACTATGAAAAGTTGCTTTTCTCATCTGACACATGATTATGTAATCAGCAAAGGGACCTTTTGTGTAAAAACTCCCTTTTTTCAAAACACAAATTTCAAAACGAAAGAAGTTTGAAACCCCTACAGATACAAAGCTGAAACTTGACCAAATTTAAGTTCAAAAAAAGATTGGTAAAAGAGTATCTCAGATTTTTAAAATGTTGCTTTATTCAAAATTCATGACTCTTCAAAATTAAACAGCCAGAAAAAAAATCAATTTTCCTCACATTTAGAAGAGCTCACACTATTTAAAAGTGGAGCATAATTATAAAAATCTGAGACGCGATATTAGAGATCTGTGTTGGAATTAAATTTTAGACAAGTTTTATTTTTGTGTCTGTACATAGGGATGTTGTGTCTTGAAAAAAGTGAGTTTTGACCCAAAATTACCTCCTTGCTGATTGCATAATCATGAGAAAGATGTGTAAAAGTAATTTTTCATAACTGTTGTATTAGTACCTTTCCAAATTTAACTACCCAAAATTGCAAAGTATATCGTGGGAATTAAAAAGGACTAATTAATCACAACTAAAATAATTATGCTGTGTTAGAGCTGTGTTGAGCTATGTTGAGAATTTCATCGATTGCAGTATTTTCAGTTTTTTCAAAGTTGTTTCTGAAACTCTGCAAAACATTATATGAAGAAACATCTTTAATAGTTTGACAGGTGCTATATACAGATTATAAATATTTTAGACAATAATAAGTCCACACCAAAAAGATAACTTGTTTAACAGGCAAAACAATCAAAAAGTGAGTATGTAGGGCTGTATTGTTTTAAGAAAACCTGTTGTGTCCATTAAACAAAGGTTTTTTGGTCTCGTCTAAGATAAGTTTTTGTGTCTTTATTCAGTAGATGACATCATCAGTTGTTAAGTTTAGTTTTTTAACCGTTTTGTCAAAATTAAAATTATTTAGTTTCTTTTTCATTATTCATCGAGAGATCTCTTCGCACTGAAAAGGAAGAACAATTCAGTTTATTTGCAAAAGATATTAGCCCATGATTTCTAGTTATACCTCATAGCATGTGTAGTGGTAAGTGTATTTTAAAATTAAAATTTTGCTGCATTGTAGATGTCCAGGTAAAGAAAAAGAAACCATTAAAAGAAAGGATACAGGAAAGGGAAGAAAAAAAGAAACATGAACATGAAGAAAAGAAAAGAAGGGTAGGTTCAGATGAAAATGCCCGTACAAGTTGTTAATGCCGACCTTGACTCCATCAAACTACTATCTACGTTTACATCTTGGGCAATATTCATCTCTTTTGCAAAAACGTAGATTTATTAGTAGAAAGATG
Source organism: Phoronis ovalis (assembly GCA_028565635.1). Taxonomy (NCBI): domain Eukaryota; kingdom Metazoa; phylum Phoronida; family Phoronidae; genus Phoronis; species Phoronis ovalis. The sequence goes on along the minus strand of JAOXYB010041693.1, from coordinate 6,472 downwards.
GTTGCTATATAGAGGGAGTGTCTTCCAAATGTTGAACTGCTTGGAGACATACCAATATTAACAACAAACTGGAATAAATGTAGAAGAATACAGGTTGCTGGACAGCATGTCTAAGGAAAATAATAATTTATTACTTCAATGGATTATTAGCAAGTTTTTACCAGACATAAAAGAGTCCTATGAGTAAGTATTGTATGTAAGACCCAAAGCTAAATATTTAATTATCTTGCGATGACAACATTGATTGATGTGTGTGACATCAAAGCTATTGTACTGTTTGGCCACAGTCTACTGTAATTTCTGAAAATGATTACCGGATTAATACCCTTGGCTCATAAATAAAAAACTAAATTTTTGCTGTCAACTTCCATCTGTACACTATGTAAATGTTGTTAAAATCTGTCAAATAACTTGGAATTTATCAGTTTAAAGGACCAGCTGGAGGTGTGCACAGGAAAACTGTTAAATAACTAAGAATTATCTCCCCTTTTTGGGAAAAACCTATCAAGGCAAAGGGGTGCCGGACAGTTGTTAAATTAAAAATTATGATCTCCCCCGAATTAAAAAAATAAAATAAGGTGACCGTTGGAAAAGAGAATCGTTTAATTCATAACTGTTTCGTTGTTTTTGTTTGCATGTAAGTAAAAACTTTCTTTCACCATTTGTTTCTTTGAATAATGAGAACTGTTGACAGCTCCTCAAAATGAATGTATCGTTATACATGAAAAAAAACAAATCATTATATACTGGATAGTATAATTTTATTATTAAACTGCATAGCTAAACAGAAACAGAAAATAAACAGTAACAAAAAATATTTACTAGTTCCTGCTGAAATTTATTGCAAATGCAATCAGCAAACTTATCCAGTAAGTGTAACGCAAATGTTCATGATGTTCAGGAATTATTCGACCTTGCTCAGCCCGAAGATGATCATCAGGTAATAGTTTCACTATATTTAGCAACTCTATTTACATTTCGCTCCAATCTTTTCTAGTACAAAAATGTTTGTGCACATTGTTTGTTTCTAAGCCATAAAACAAGTGTTTTAGGTAAAAACTGACGGAGAGTCTTGTCTGCAGACTCGGTATAATAGGTTTCCAAGAGGTTTTTTGTGACTCTCAAACTTGTCTGCACATTTTTTTCTCTGTTCTTCCTGTCAAAAAAGTGTACACTTTTTTTAACGATGGTTTGTTTGGCATCTACAATAATATTTTTTAAAAAACAAACAATTAAAATACAGTAGAGAGAAGATCAATTCCGCATATGTATAAAATGGACATATTGTGGCACTGATATACTGTGATAATAGCACGGCTTGGGGTAATTTTAGTACGAGAATAGATGGACCGCAAGTTGTAATCCTATAATTATACACGTAGCAGTTATATATGAATGAAGCCAGACTACTATAAATGTCTAATAAATGTCTTCTTCAATTCACAATTTATTTTTACGACATAGCACACAATTCTAATGGAATAGAAACTTTAATTTGCCTCTTTTCTAAAACTGATAAAATATGCATCTATGACTGTATTTTTTCTACATCGCATATTGTTGATAAATAATGGCTATGTACTATATACACGTACATTTACAAGGCTTGTCTACTCCACTTTATAACTAGTCATATTACAATAATTACAATATAAAAATATAATATATTACTCTTAATTCAGTGATAGCATAGTCAATTATTAGAAACCAATGCAAAGTTTTTCGCAGTGGGACTTATTTAACAAGAATTTACTTACTATTTCAACGTAAAGCCAAACGACACAACTTCTTGAATCGATGACCAACTGATCGCGGGGGCTATTTATACTCCCCCAAGGACGGCAAATGAGTTTGTTGCGTTCGGCGCGCCGCCAAGCGACATATCACAAAATAACATTGTATGGTGTATATAAAGTTTAGGTTGCCCTTTAAATGCATATTGCTTATCTGCTGACTTTATCATGGCTGGCAAATCCTGTCATAAACAAACTGTTATGCCCCACAAACGATCACATTAATGTTATAATTAGTCTTATTACTATTAGTATCAAAACTCAGTACTACTGTTTGCAATGTGATGCGACCACCATGAATTTGTTTGTTGTGTCAGAAATAGCTAAATAAAGGACATAGTACTACATACCACTATACCACAGGGTCGCACTTCATTGCAAATATATATTAAACATTCTGTAGCCAGTGTGTCAACCTACCAATATTAATAACAAACTTGAAATGTAAAAAAAAAATACAGCTTGCTTGATAGCATTACTAAATAAAATAATAATTCAGTCTCACTACTTCTTGTATCAAAACTTTAAACATTCTATAGTCAGTATGAAATTGTACTTAAAGCTTCTGCACTTTAGTGTTGTTATAGTGGGGGGGGGGGGCATGAGCATCTAATAAATGGTACCTTACTTTATGAATCATCGGAGCGTTATGAAGTACCCACAAAGCAAGGGATATTCACACCTATAAACACCAAACTTCACGGGTTTATAGCTTCACAGGTTGTTATTTAAAAAAGTTTGACTAGTTAATTTCCTTGCGATGAGAACAGCATCTCATTAACTCATATATACAGACTCTTATAATCATTGCCTCTGAATTATGTTCCTGGACCTGTTGTTCACAAGTGTGAATTCCCTTAGTGGGTGCCTCATCACGCTCCAATGATTCAAGAAATAGGTAAACAATTATCGAACGCTTATATTTCCCCGACTATAATGAAGTTGAAGTACAGTGTGTAAACTTTGTTTGTACTCTTTTTCATTCTTCTTGGCAGGAAGAAGAGGCTAGAAAACTCATGACACCAGAAGAGGAAATGGCAGACAAACTCAGACTACAGAAGATGCAAGAAGAATCTGATTTAGAACTAGCAAAGGAAGCTTTAGGCATGCCATACTATATTACAATTGTGCCAGGAATATTTGTCGAAAGTCAACTTTTTCAGTTTACAAATGATTAAGATGTGTTTGTCATATTTTAGCTATTAAAGTATGTTATGTTGCAAAAAATTTTTTTTTTTGAGGTAATGCTATGCTGACTGATTGTGAAAAAGTGCTGTTTAATTTTTACCATGTACTTCTTATACAAATCTAGTAAAAAGGATATTTTAAAAACAGGTTAAATAGAGTTGACTGGTCAGCTTAGTATAGTTGTTATGTTTAACTTGCAGGCATTTCAAATGACGAGTTAGCTGGTCGTCATGGTGTAGATGCTATGAACCCTAAAACAGCTGAAGAGTTTGATCAATTTAGGGAAGCAATAAGGAAAAAATTAACAGAATTTGAAGTAAGTTGCCATTAGAGCACTTTTCCTTTACTCTTTCGTCTATTAGAAAAGCATCTCATTGTTTTAGTAAAGGTACTTATTTCCTCTTCCATGTTATAAGATTATTCCAATGGAAATTGTTTTCTATGACCTTTAATGTACTGAAAGCTCACAAATGTCATTGTTTCCCAGTCAAAAGTGACATGTTTTTAGAAGATTTCAAATTTAAGTGATATGGAATTATAGTCAGTTTGCTGAACTGAGAGCTTGGTCAGAATTAACATTGTGCTAACTAAACCATTGTACATGCAATATCTCCATCATTCTGTACATATTGTCTTAATATAGATGATCCCTTGACTGTGTTTCGTTTTGTAAATGTAGTTTTCATATTTTGCTGCATTTCAGACCTCCCACTATTATGCAAGCTTTCTAGATAATTTATTCAGAGATTTATGTGTTGGAAGTAAGTATTTACTAAGTATATACTACTGTGCATACACATTTTTAGATGCTGTTATAAGTCGCACGGAAATTGGAGTTTCTGTGAAAATGATATATCTGTATTTGCATTATAAAAATCCAAACAGGTTGTTTCAAAATGATATTTTGTTGGATTTTCAAAAATTAGAAATTTGGATTCTGTACAGGTTTTCAGTGTGTTATATGTTGAAACTATGTCTGAGATTTCAGATTACAGTATGTGTAGTGCTTACTTATTAGGTATGTTGTGTTCATTAACTGCTTGTTACTGCTAAATTTAAAAAAATCTCTAACTTGTCCTTTTTTCTTATAGTTAGTTTATATGTACTTGTAAGTCTTAGTTAACATTTGGAAAGTTTAATGAAAGGATGCACAAACAAAGGCGTATATGTACCAGTATAAGTATAAACGTACAACTTCCTCAATCAATAATTTGATTTTCTCTATGTGGGTAGTGACACCTGTATTGTCACTATTTTAGGGCAAAAATTAGATATTTGAAACACAAAATAGTATATCACAACTCATAAACATTATAAAGTTAAAACTGAACACAAATAATATTTACACACAACAAAGGTACAAAATCGACAGATATTTGAAATTTATTATGGTCCGAAATCTTCCGTTTAAGCACCAGATAAAATTGAACATATTTTGCTCGTCAAAAAATTACTGTCTTTTGCACAAAGCAATATTTCAATAAAATGTTACTTTACAGATTTTAAAATGCCTCTTAAGATGATTGCTGTTACACCAATTTTGGTATTATTTCAAAATTACTTGTTCAATCTTGAAGATGTTTCTTTGTAGTGGATCATGAAGATATTAAAAAAATAGGCAGTACTCTCAATACGTTAGCCAGTGAAAAAGCCAAAGCTGTAAAGGTAAGATTTGTAGATGAAAGGAAGCTGATGGAGAGTTCATTAAATTAATCAAATATAATACATGGAATAATATCAGTGTCTGAGTTTGGTACAGATAATACATCAGATATTTCATATTCCCCAGTGGGACACCTGTCCAGTAT
>JAOXYB010041682.1:0-12918 GCA_028565635.1 Phoronis ovalis | reverse complement strand
AATTAAAAATTATGGGTGGTGGGTATAAAATGAAAGTGCCTTCCCCCCCTCCCCCACTTTTTTTACTGGAACAGCCCCAATCAACTTCATGTTTGCTACAGGGTAATTTTGACCTTGATTACTTCCAGTATGGCTGACTTTCGGCCACGTTTGTTCCGAAAAGGGTACCTCAAACACAAAGTGTCTTCATGCAAAGACAAAGCGATGCTTAAATGATTTAAATGCTGATTTATGAAGGCCATGGGTGGGCGGGTGTAAATGTGCTATATGGTATATTAGAATGACATTTTAAAGTGGGTCAACTGCTGATCCGAAAATTCTGACACATTGAGATCGTTTTAATTCAGAAGGTAAATAGAGGCCATGATACAGATCAAACTTAATTTTTACCTGGATCCCAAAATTAGCTGAAGCAGACAATCTTTTTTGTGATTCAATGTCGGTCCACCTGCCCAATATGAACTCTAATTTCTGGAGAATTTATATTCAACCTACTTAACATATTCCTGTTTACCCAGATCAGTATCATCATAAAGTTCATTCTGTGTAAGATTATTCTGTTGCTTGCATCCCTGGGCATTTCTATTTTTACATGTTCAAGATCTTTAAAAATTATTTGCAATTTATTATATGCATAAACTAAAATGAATTTAAATCATGGGAAAATGTATTGAGCTCTTTTTAGTATAAATGGGTCAGTCTTTAGTGAATTAGTATCATACGAATTTGTACACTATTGAATAAAATATTTGTACAAAAGTAATTAGTATTGCTGCAATAAACAGTATGTGCTTTGTGTCGAATGTTGTAGGAACGGGAAGCAGCTTCACATCTTTTCAAAGGTAAGAAAGGTTCAGTACTGGTGCAGCAACTAGGTAAACGAACTAAAACTTTCACTCCTGGTGCGGGAATAGAAGAAGGCAAGAAACAAGCAGAACCTTCGGGGCCATCAAGACAGGATATGGATGCTATTAAGGTACGGTAATAAATATTTAAGTATTTAGTTCCAATAGCACTAATTTCAAGCATTATAATTGCTGGCAACATCTAGTGGATGTGAGGAACTGACTATTGTACACATCATATCCTTTGAATTCTCAAAACCCATGATACCTACTGTATCAACATGGTTATTTTTTTGCATGAGGCATGTTTGAAGAATAACATGTATAAAATGTTTTGTGGGTATGTCGAGTATTTTGTTTTATATGTTAGATGTAATAAACTACTGGCTTGTGACATTTCCAGGCAGCAATTGCAAATGCTAAAACTCTTGAAGAAGTAGAAAGATTAAATGCTCTGCTTCGAGCTGGTCAGATCCCTGGCAGTAGCAGACCAAAAAGAGGTAATTTTAAAACTACTCTTTATAATACCATAAACGTTTGATTTGAAGCCTCTTGACAGGTAAATGTTTGCAGTGCATGTTAGTAGAATCATTATAAAGAGAATGAACAAGTTGTGATTTTTATTATTTAGGATTGCTTAAGTATCTGTAGTACACTTATAGTCATCCATATATTGTTTTGCTTATTTGCAGTGATTCCCGATGAAGAGGAGGAGATGGACACAGGTGTATCTAATGGCAATTATTAAGTGTCATAAAAACATTCTCCGTTTGATAACAGCCATTTTGTGCATGATGGTAACCCAGTAGAGTAAAACTTGCTTGGTATGAAGCAACTTAATATTTTTGAAAATGTGTGACTCTTCTTTTCATACTGAGAAGGCAGAATAGGCTTTTAAGTATTGTAATCTTTACACAGTACAGTAAGACTAGGTCGACCACAATATTTTCACTGATCATTTATTATGACTGATAAGAACTGATGCACTAAATACTACTGCTATTATACCCTCCCCTGTTTTTCATCATCGTCTTTGGTTATATTCGTATTAAATGTAACAAGTTGCAAGCATATGGCTGTTTAAGATTGTGGACAATCAAATAGCATTCCAAACATGCACTGCTTGCAAACTCCATTCTGAGTTAGCATTGCCTAAAATGTACATGTACTATAAAGCCAGTCAGTTGTTTTTGTATTGTATTTAGAAATAAATTTACTGCAGCTTGAACTAACTCGACCATTATCATTTCGTACAAATTCAACTACAAGGGTTGAGAAGCGATTAAACAACCTTGTTGATTTTTGTATACAAATGTTTTCTATTTGTTTACCATTTTCTTACAGATGTTTTGTAGTTTCATATAAACTATATTTTATATACATTGATATAAGTAAAACTAAGTTTATTTTGTGACAAAGTTAATTACAAATTTGAATTACCAAACATTTCAAGATATTCTATTCTGGACTGATAAAGCAGTCATTGCTGTATTTTGGCAATTGTTCACCACATGCACAAGAAATTGGATCTCCAGTGTCACAACTAGGAAGAACAAGTCTGCAATAATCTTTCTTCTCCTCTAGTTCTTTTTACAACAGGAGTTGTCTGTGCAGCAAGGATTACACACATTAACATCGAATTGTGTTTTCCTACATGATTTTCTTGCCAATGTTAGTATAACCTACACCAACACATGTTAATAGTACTTTCTCTCCACCCTTTCTATTCCCATCTTCCTCAGAGTCAGTTTGTTGCGTTTCTATTTTAAACATCACATGGAAAAAATCTTTTATATGACGTAAATACTGTATTCTGAAAAGAAATAATTAAGGTTACAAATACTATGATACTTTAAAAGGTTTACTAATGGTGTTGTATTCCTTTAGTAATGATTAATGATTCCCATGACAGTAACAATAACAGGCACATACGCCTTGATTTCCTTATTTTTTTTTGCAATTTCTGATTTGACTAATAAACAAAACATTTTGAAAAGGACTTGTCAGCTATAACAGGCAACTTACGTGTATGGTGATAAGGGGCCTGTTTGAATTTTGGATACATCTGTTTGTCCTAATGTCATGAACACTGTAGCAATACTTTGACTTGTCGAATCTACACATCCTCCCTGTAATGCAGCAAAATGTACTAAAAACAATGATTCACTACATAGTAAGGAGATTGTCACTGGAGTTTTATTTTACCAACCAGTCAAAAGGTTGCATCTCTAATTTACAGCGTATAACTTCACATACAAACGAGAGCAAAGCACTGACCACAATTTTGCCAGGATAGTAAGAATTATGCATAATACCTTGAATTAATTAAAAACACTTTCAGTATGTAGGACTAGAGCCATGAATGTTAAAACCATGTGAGCAAGATGTGTTCAGAAAGAATGCTGTGTAATCATCTTGATGCTACATTGCATATCAACATTGTCGACAACATTTTGCGTAAAATAAGACTTGATCTGGTTTACATGGAAAATGAAGCTTTTGATTTGGACAGGTTGTTCACAAGGCTGTTGACTTGCGACTGTTTAAAAAAAAGTCTGATACCCTGTAAATTTCTTCTAGCAGCAATTTAGCTGTGTATTTGCCCAGGTCTTCTGGTATTGTTGGTCCGTTTTCTGAACCTTTGAGATTTGAGCTTGATTCTGCACATAAAAAAGCACCATTGGTTGTCTCTGCAACTAATGTAAGACCAAATCCTGGCGATCTGTAATTTAAAAAGGAACTGATTACTCTTGACTAGGTTTGAAAACCTATAGCAAACTGTCTCTCTTTAGACTTTAGATTGAGATATGATTTTAGTGCCTTTTGGAGAAAATTTTGTTTCTATGCACATTAATTTAATAGATCTCAGCCCAAAACAGAGAAACCTTTTTGACCCCTCCCTCCAACAGATGCACACTTTTTAATCACCCTTTAGAAGATGTCTAAACTTTGTTGACCCCTTTTTATATTGACAACCCTCCCATAAATTAATGACCAGTCCCTAAGAAACTAGTGAACAACAGTCATTGATAAGCAAATGATTGGAGTTAATAGGTATTCTTAGATAAATATATAGCAATTAAAACAAAAATACAGGTCCAACAGAAATAATAAGGCACGTCCAGTAAAATGACGGATGAAACGCGAGTCACAACATTTGGAGCTATATTTATAGTATATTTGACTATCATTCATTACATATATTTATTAGGAGCTATTTATAGTGATGGGGTATCATCCATTACATTCGTAATTATTTGAATTTTTCCTTTTCGGTTAAAAAACACTAAATCTCTAAACATATTAGAGAGACAGTAATTCCAAGTTTTTCCAAAATGAGGTATACGTATGATGATCGCAAAAACCTACGATAACAAGATGTATAATGAACTCAGTAACGTTGTTGTTAATACTCACTTTCCTGACTGACTGCCTTTGTGGTGATCAGTATAAATGTATATATCTGGCAGAAACTTGTTTAAAATACTTCTTGTTGCATCTACTATTCTGTTGGCAATGGCAGGAGAGACACGAACAGCCCAACTGTAAGTTTGTTAAGCATACCATAACCAGTGCAATATGCGGTTTTCCACCAAAAATAATGACATTTCTATTTTTTCATGTTCAAAATGTTTAAATCAACATACTAGCAAAAAGCATTAAAGTGCAAATTCAGATTTAAGTATGAAATGGCATTGTGTACACTCAAAACAACAAGGTTTAAAAACACACTATATAAAACCCCAGCAGGAGCAAATGTTCTACACTATCCACCAAAACTTGCAACTCCAGTTAGGTAAAAATGCTGTTTGGTAATTAAAGGATACGCTGTTCCTCTAATGCGCTTTATTTTACCAGGATCAGTAAATTGCACAGGTCTTAGCTTTTGTCGACATGGACACTGAAATAAAATTTCCCCACCCCCTTGTGGTGCTGCTCCTCTACGATTAATCTAGAAAAATAAACAATGATTTTCACTGAGGCAACTCTAAACAGATATTGTTAATAATTGAACCCGATATGCTCATTCATCAAGCTTTGAAATTTTCCACAGAAAAGGCCATTGGTGAAATATTATAGCACTTGTCTATATAACAAAATCATTTTGACATGCACTTTCAAGAATATAAGTAAGACATTTGTAGATTGTGGCAACTCTGCTAGCTACTAAATAAAATGCTAATCCGATCTTTTTGTACATATAATAATTATCTAAAACTGAATTTTAATGGTTGAGATGAATAAAATTTTAACGATGTAACCCAAAGCATTATACATATCTATTTCAGTTTCGTCATTCAGACTTGTGAAATAATATATTTATTCAATAACAAATGTTCAATTAAATACTTTGAACAGAACGATGTGTTAATGTTAAAAACACCTTGACTTAAAAAGTATGTACGTGTGTAGAAATTAAAGTTACCTTTAATTCTAAGCCTTCATCTGTGCCTAAATATTTTTTCATCACTGGAAATGCTGATAACTTCAATAAATCTACCTAAAATGAATACAGTACTAAACTACACAGTCCCATGATGACTTATCTGCAAATGCCACAAGGAACTTTACAGTGAGGCATGGAAGTACTGGTGTCATTGTACACACAGGCCATATGCACTATTTTACAAGATCTTTGCTATGCAACATGGATGTTGAGGCAACTACACCAATGTTTGCATTAAACTTTTAGAATACACCAAAGTTACTACTCTCAGGTGAATATCCGTTTCGTTTTAGCCGCAACAACCACTGTATCGATGAGATTCATATACTTTCCGAGTGCTTTTCTCCTAACCACTAGATGTCGCTAGCTTCCTGTCCTTTAGCATGATATTGGGCTTAGCGTTGTTATGTGCTGATTCACTACTTTCATGATCAGTGTCCACTTGCACTTGAAACCCATGGTTAAATAAAAGTCCAAATGATAATATCTGTTGCCAAGTAATGCCTTCTTGTCTAAACGTCTTCTTATGGCTATGTCTTACACCTGATTATATATGTGAACAATGTTATGAATAAACATATAGAAAACAAATGCATGTTATTGTAACTTACTGATGGATCTGTCTGGTCATTTGTAACTCCTCTCAGAATGGCTTTGACTGGCTGCTTACAGAAGGGTGCTAAGCACAGTAGTCCTTCAAGGTAATAACCTATTCCTCTCTGTGGATTGCATTCATGTTCAAAGTTACCACCAATCAGCATCCCAGGCTGATAAAATAATGTTGTACCTGTAATGTAATTATGTTTTACTTAATATTCAGGTAATTATCTTCTGTATAAACTATGAAAACAAAAGACAGTTTGATACCAAACAGTAATTATCCTGTGAATGATCCTGTCTGTATGGCATTTTGATTCGGCAGAAAATATTTCAAATATAAATTAGTTCAATCTAGAATTCTGCTTTAATTAGATGATCAGCTATTCCCGCCATATTTGAAAGACTAGTGAAGGTGATATCGTCCTATCCTAATTAGAAAACTGGTTAAAAACATGGAACAAAAGGGATCATACAATGTAGGTTTTTCTAATCTCAAAGTAGGTGAACTCCTAACACACTGACCAGTAACAATTTCCTCACAATTTTTGTTTCTTTCTATTCCTTGGTCTACTTTCCAATTGATTTTATTAATGCCTTAGTAACAAATAAGTATAAAATCAACATGAAGTGTGTCATCTGTCACACAACCACTGAATGAATATTGCCCATGTACTAAGTATAGTCTATGTTCAGTCATTTTGAGATTAAAAAAAGGGATCCTACTGTCAAGACATATCATAGGCTGACCATAGTTTCATTATATCGTTAGGAATTAACTAAAAGTAAAACTTAGTTTGGACTAGATTTTGAAGTTTTTGCTCACTTATATTAATTATGGGAATTCAGCTTTTGACTTCTTCATGAGATGTTAATGATTTGGTTAAGAATGGACAAAGCAGTTCTCTGCGGAATGAGAAGTAAATAAAAAATCAATGCAAATATGTATATAACCTTAGTAATAAAGCCCACATAGTATTTAACTGGTGTATTTTATAAAACCAAGTGGACCACCGGAATAACTGCACAAATCTATATCTGGTATATCTGTTGAGTTGGAACATATTTAGTACATAAAAGCAATCTTACAGTTACACTGCTGATCAATCTGTTCATGTTTCTAAGCCTGATGTTATTTTATTTTATTGTGCTTTGTGTTATTAAAAATGTTTTTAAAGAAATTATTACCTGTTTCATTAACTTCAATTCTTGATCCATTTGATATCTGATCCAATAATCTTATAAAACTAGTTTCAAAATCTGCAACACAAAAAAGTTAATCTTCAGAAATCTGTAGTGTCTCAATTGGTAGTCGCTATAAAAACAGTTCCATATCAATATTAACACCTGAATCATAACATTCCCCCATTCCCCCTGCATTTGTGGGAAGTCAAAGACGCTAACAGTGTTATGTTTAGGCACAACTTAACCTTCATACACCCATTACAAAAATATGAAATTTTAAAAATTAACTACAGTCTACACGACTACAGCTAACAAATACGGGTAACTGTGTAACTTCGTATTGGGAAATACTATATGCAGTACTTAACCTCTTAGCCCTGGATTATCGTCTTTAGACCTGATTTTCTTAATCTTCACCGATTTCCCACTGAGAGTGGCTAAAACCAATCTTTGTCTTAAAAAATTACAACCATCGTAAGATGCACCGGCCATGCTTCAAGTGTACAACATCCGGTTTCCACAATATGAGATAAATTTTCGACTTTGTGTTGTTGTTTCTTTTTGTATCCGTATTCCCTATTTTACTTCGTGAACTAGACTAAACAAATAATAGTACATAAACTAAAAGTTAAATTGTTTCCAATTGCAAGATGTGAATGGTGCACAATTTATTATCGTTGTTAATTATGGTAAGGAATCATTTCTCTTACGGATATACCTGGTGGGAATTTGCTGAACTTAGCAAAATAACAAAGTGTGGACAGATTTGAGGTGATTTTTGCCTTTATTTTTTATTGCCAATAATAATGGCAGAATGAAGTTCAATAATTTATTTTAGAGCTCAGCTAATGTTTGTATAAAACGCAGTACATCTTGGCAACAGGTAAGAATAAAATGAATGTAATTCCAAGATATAAATGACTAAATGCTCGGGCATATAATTATAAATTGTTTTTCAGCTAAAATTGTTTTTTCCAAGACTCATCTCATGCCTATGTTCATTGTATGTTACTGAGACACCAGTAGGCTCATATAGCCAGAACTATGGCATACTTGGAGATATTTATTGAACTTCAGCTGAATATAACGTGTCAGGATGAAGTAAATAAATATGAAATGTGATAATTATGTTATTATGAAACAAGTAAACTTTTAGTTTTAAAAAAACTTATTGTTGTGAATTATATTTTTCTTTCAGAGTGTAATCACACACCTAAAATCTGGTCACTAATGGAAGTCAAGGTACTGTGAATCTCCAGAATTTCCGCAGGAGCACAAGAATTATGCTAGGAGTGATGGGGCAAAGAAATTAATGTGTCATTTATTCAAAGTGACACTATGTTAAACTTTCTTTCATATCGTCAGTCTGGTGTACATGAACCAAGATCACTCTATAATGCAGAAGTAACAAGGAGATCTTTCAACTTAGAATTAAGTAAACATCGCGATTTAGACAGAATTCATGCTGGTGGAATTAATACACTGGATATTGATCCAGTTGAAAACAGATAGTAAGTTTTACACTTCAGTCAGTTATGGGCTCACCTTATCACAGACAGAGGAGCTGCTATACAGAGAAAAATATACAACCCTTTTTCAAATTATGCAAGGGGTATGGACCCAATTCTATCAATGAATCTCACAAGTTCCTGTCTCTTAACATGACACAAACATAAAACATTCACTAATGAAAGTCCTGGAATTGGTTACCATAATAATGCTTTAATTACCAAATTAGCTATAGGTCTCCTTTTCATACAGTTGTGACCAGTATTAATATTTGCAAAAGGCCACCCCTTATACAAATAGAGATGCACATTAAATGTCTTAAGCTTCTCAAAGTAACATGGCCAGGTAAACTCAATAACATCAATTTAATTAATTTATTTTTGTCAGAAGTGCAATCTGTAGTTTGTATATGTGCAGACAGCTACTGTCACACTAATACCAAGTTGTTATTTTATTTATTAAAGTTGTTGTTTCTGCCATCATAATCAGGCCACCATAGTATTTCTTATTATATTATCAGTAACAAGGATGTTGAGCCAGGCTGCTTTGTGATATTGAATTATCGTTAAATTTTCAGCTTACTGTCAGGTGGAAGTGATGGTGTTATAGTCATTCATGATCTCCACAACACAACAGGCCAACCAAAGTGTACGTACAAGTGTGTGTGCACAGTTAGTAGATCAAACAGATTTGTACACAAGAAAAGTGTAGAAACTGTTCAGTGGTATCCATTTGACACTGGAATGTTCACCTCCAGCGGAAGTGACTGCCTACTTAAAATATGGGATACAAATTCACTTGTTGTAAGTAAAGCTGTAGACAAAATGTAAAAATTTAATATTTTCAAAATAAAAACCTTTGGAAAAATCGCTTTGGAGGATGTTATTTGAATGATATTAATATTATTAATACTTGGAAAATACGCTTTCAAGATGATATATTTTTATATTTTAGATTTCACTACACCTTCTCAAAAACTTACAGTATTAGATCACACTTTATGCAGTATGTGTTTCTTGTTTGATAAGGTGCCAGGCAATTTCCACGCATTTACTTTAACACATACTTTAACTCTTTCAGCAAATCGTTTTCTTTAAGTAATAGAACTTTTCTTAACAACATTCATTGTGTTTTAGACTGTGGATTCTTATGAATTCAAAGGAATTGTTCTGTGTCATGACATGTCTTCCTGTGCTACTAAACATAATCTTGTTGCCGTGGGAACAAAGAGCTCAGAAACAAGATTAGTCGATTTACGATCAGGATCAGCAATACAAATATTAAAAGGACATAGAGACAGTGTGGTCTGTTGTAAATGGTCTCCTAGGGAAGAATTTGTGTTAGCTACGGGCAGGTAAGTTTAAATTAAAAGGATATAGAACCAGTGTGGTCTGTTGTAAATGGTCTCCGAGGGAAGAATTTGTGTTAGCTACGGGAAGGTAAATTTAAATTAAAAGGATATAGAATTAGTGTGGTCTGTTGTAAATGGTTTCCTAACTAAAGGAAGAATTTGTGTTAGCTGCGGGCAGGTAACTTCAAATAAAATCAATTCAATGGACTAATAACGTGGCAGCAAGTACTACATCATACCATTTTTTTGTTGCAGTGAAGACAATAAGTGTATGTTGTGGGATATAAGAAGTGCTAAGGGTAGTACGATGGTACTGGATCAATATAATGGTGAACACTCCGGAGGAACACAGTCAGGTATAGTCCTGGGGGGTACTCAAGAGTTCCGCCTGTGCCGCATACACCTACCAAAAATTTTGTGAAGTACCCCCGGGTATAGTTTCACTGTATAAGGTCTTCATTTCAGTTATGATCAGAATTGTGTCTCACAAATAATCATTATTTTTTGACAAAATAAGCATTCTTTTTCATAAAGCCTCTGACATAAAAAACTTGAATAACAAAGAAAATTTATGTTAAACTTATTGATTTTAAAACTGTCATTCGCCAGTACTCTTAAGGTTCATTGGATTTCTACAGGTGCCTTCATTGTGATAATACACTAGGTGCTGTTGACCAAATATTACCATATATTAAAAGGAACAGAGATAAATATAAGTTACATTTCCATTTTTAGCCAACACGGCTCACAGTGGACATGTAAACGGGCTCTGCTACACTACAGATGGAATGTTTCTAGTCACAGCTGGCACAGACAATCGTTTACGACTCTGGTCAACGTCAACAGGCAAAAACACGCTAGTAAATTATGGACGCATAGATAATGAAAGTTGGAAGTGTGTTAAGTTCTCTATTTCATCAGGATCAGATCCTGAACTAATATTTATTCCTGATGGTAATGATATTCAAATTTTAGATATGTTTGGTGGATCACATATAGACACATTACGTGGACATTATAAACCTGTGAACTCTTGCGTGTTTCATCGAACTCATCAAGAATTGTATAGTACTGCAAATGATAGAAATATTCTTATATGGACTCCTGACTTAGACATAGAAAATGTTTGCGATGACGAGCTTAAGAATAAAAAAACTGATGTTAGAAATACTTCAAACAGGCAGATAGTCACAGCAGATAATTGGAGTAGTGATGAAGATTAAACTGGTTCTTTAAAAGATGAAACATTTAAAAAATGTTTTTTAACAATTTTTTGATGATGCAGACATAATAAAACAATGATAAAAAAAATAAAAACATTTATTTTACAAATTTATGGATGTTCATATAGTTTATAATAGTTGAATGACGCTCAAAATTTTAGTCACTTACTGAACTTCTATTCACTTATGGCAGATGTCTTCTTGAGTAACATGGCGCTTTGCGACTTAAATCTTAGGTTCATATTTATTTTACATCTACAACATCTTCCAAACCTTTACATTACACCGTAAAATTGCCAGTTACAATAAATATATACAACCAACAGCAGCATTCTAAACAACTTTTACTTATGCAAAACCTAGTCAGCATGCTGTGACATTGTTCTACCGAAGTCGTGATAAAAGGTGGGGCACAATTTTAGACGATTTAAACTGCGTACAAATTTCGGCAGCAGACAACATAACTTTACAAATACTTTGTTGGGGCGCTTTGGTTTCGATGTAATGTAATAGTAAAGATCCCTTAATCCAGCAGTGAAGTGTCTCTCATTTTTTCAGACATAAAATTTTACAAAAAGAAAGTAGACTTTGCCAGTGAGAATATCCACTATTTTGTGTTCAATGCAACATTTGACCATCATTATTTGGCTTCAAATGTTGTCTATTAAAGTCTACAGCAGGTAAGAAAGATATAATGTGGGCATGAACAATGACAAAGAAACTATGCACAAAATGACATTTAAGTTTGTATGAATCAGAAATAAATGCATGTCTATGAACAGGTTCCGAGACTGCCTCTATAACCATAGATGATAAGATCACATCTCCGCTATACATCCAAGAAACCTTCGTTCTCCTTGTCATTATCTTGGTCCCCATCGTAGTACTCATTGGCAGGTTCTGGCCTAAAAACAAGAAAAATAAAATTAAACATTTCCATAAATTCTCAGACAGTTCTGCAACGATTAAAATCAACCATAAACATTAGAACGTAATATTAAAGGTGTTGTCTGCTTTTTACGTTGTTTTTCATCCATTGCTTGCCGACTCGGTAGAAAATTGTCTAAAAAAAATGTAAGTTCCAACAAAAAATCCTGCTTGGTTTTACGAGGCTGTCAATGTAATCAAGTGTTTCATCTCTTATAATAATTATCTTTGAACAGGATAACGTTAGTAATAGGTCTATATTGAACTCAACAAATTGCCTAATGTTACGTTAAAACTCATAGCTCAACACTGAGTCAGACGAAACAGCTCCCAAATGAGACATGTTTGGTACATCCGCACCATGCTATAAGTGGCATCAATTACACACTTTCACCAGCTGTTTGGCTAATACGAAAAATATGTTCAAGGCAATTTTATGATTTGAGTGACTTAAAAGTACCTGGTCATGATTGAAATGACACGAAGTTGAAAATCTTGATATATGTACTTGGCTATAGTGAAACATTCTGGAAGGCAAATTTAATTTAGATACTGGTTTATAAATGAATTAATTTGCAATTATTTATGGCCCTATTACACTACGACCACGAATCGATGAAATGAGGATTCGTGTAATTTTGGGGTCCAGTTCGTGACACTTTACGATTAAGTTACGAACCAGGTACGTTTATAATGTTACGATTATTCGTAGCATTCGGTTGGGACAGCACGAATATGCCAAGAAACCACTACGATGTACAAGAATTTGTTACGAATGCTGCACGAACGTAAGGAATCAGGTACGAATTAGTTACGAATACCCCGAGTGCATGT
>JAOXYB010041660.1:0-12920 GCA_028565635.1 Phoronis ovalis | reverse complement strand
AATTTGGATTGCTACCTTAAAATTTCAAAAAATTTGGATTGGGTTTGCTACCACAAGCTAAAATTTTGGATTGGGTTTCGCGGCACATCCCCATAGTAAAAAAAACTGGAGTATCCAACCCCCGGGAATAAAGTCCAGAAAAGTTGCATTTCATCAACATTGTCTCCCCTTTTCCTAACCTAAGACTTACTTTATGATTACAGATTACAAGTTTCATTTTTTATTTATTGAATTGGTGTCTCATTCTTGAGCCAATCCAATTTTGGGTATACATTTCGTTCGGACTCTGGCAGTACACAGCTTAATGTGGACAGTGGAAAATGGCTATTATACATTTGACATGCTGCTGACATTTTGCCACAGCGACAAACACAACAACGATGCCACTCCAGCTGATGATAGTGAAGTAATAACTGATGACATAATTGTTTTGTCAACAACAATTTTATTGGTAATTAGATTATATTACTGTACAAATTTCTACTAGCCGGTACTAGAGTATATAAAACATTATAAAGCATACTAAAACAACAACATAAACCATTAATCAGAAGAATACATTGAATAACATTCAACGGTTCATAATATTTACAATCCGAGAGAGTACAAATCCTGTATTCAGAATACTTTTTGTACATTACATTCAGATTCAGTGGCCACAAAAATTGCAGCCTACACACTAGCCAGTAGAGGAAAATATAGCATTCAAAAGCTACAAGAAATTTCTAGTGGCATATTGCACATATTCACACATTTCCCCAAATGTTTTGGCTGAAAACTACAGAAAAATGATACCCAATTTAAATGAAGTTGCATTTTGGAACACACTGGGTGATAAGGCATGTACATTAAACACAAAATGCATATTAGTTTAAATATGTTACCATTTTTGGTTGTTACTTTGCCTTATAAAGTCATCACTTTAACTTCGAAATACTAACTTAATTTAAAAAGCAAGCATGCCACCGTTCATAAATTTAAACACCACATATTGCTTTTTTGAAAACAAATGAGATAAATCAGAGAGGCTAGAACATTTATCCACAATCTTAGATTAAACAATATAGGGTAACACTTCCTAGACATCGTCTACAGACAGATACTTCTAAATGACATCTTAATAATGATAATAGCATTCTCCTGCTTGTACGAACACCCTTCTTTCCTGTTACTCATAAATATTATTAAATAATAATTACATAGCTGCCAGATTTAGAACCTGTAGTTAAAGACTAGAACAGGATAGATTTTCAACAAAAGTTAAACTCATGCACAATTGCCACATAGTATGCTTAAATTGACAGCACAAAGCATTGCCCCAGTCATGCTGTGAGTCTTGAAATTAGTTTTAATGGAATCAGAGGGACTATTTGAATTTCATCAAAACTGGATGCTACTCTAAACATATAAGAGTGTTTGCTCAAACTGAGTATGAAATACTCCACACATGTAACCTGTTCATGTACAGTTTTCATGAAAGTCTACACTTCAGAAACAACTTTAAAAATAACAGAACAGTGGCTAAGTTCAAGAAAATGAAGATCTGAAAATCATTAACCTATTCTGACAACTAGAGCCCTCATATCAAACAACGAACAGCCAGGCTACGAGTTGTCTGATAACTCGGTATAAAACCACTGGCAACTTTTTAGATCTAAAATTCATTAGACTTACAACAATGCGTTGTAACAGTTATTTAAAATGTACATGTACTGTGTTCAAAGTTCCATTGTACTGTACAGTGTTCACAACAAGGATACAACAAACGAAAGATACATTTTTGCAAGAGTAAACAAATCTGCATCCAGAGTAGTGGGTATAAAACTGTCGTCTGCTTCCTATGCTGTTAACTTTTGGCAATATTGTTTATATACATATAATACATAACTCCCTCAGTAGAGAATATCTTCATAAGTCTGTTGCAGAGACTCTGAACACAGCTCGGCCTGATATCATGCACTCGCTTAATTGTTGAAACACGTTATCAGCTTGCGCAATCGGGAATGTCGCATATGTTGGTGGCGTCACCTAAAATATGAAAACAAGTCCACTAAAGTAAATTCAGTCACAAAAGTTAACCAATGATGTTAACAATGTCACATTAGCCTGGATATTTATACTCTCGACACTAAGCTTCGAAATGTTGAATGTCTATTGATATTCTATGATCTAAGTGACTAAACGAATGCTGGAGAAAATATAATTTGCATTGATGACAACATTACCAACTGTCTTACTGCACATTGCATTTTTGTGCAACATAACACTCACATAATCAAGGAAACAAAGGGGATTTTTGAGTGACCCATTCAGGTGGTACACCCCATATACATCATATATGTAAGACCAGAATATATAACACAATCAAATCCCAGTCACCGGTACTTACATGTTTGTCCACAATCAAGTCTACAAGACGTTGCAACTGATGTAATGTACCCGAGTGTATACCAACAATGCTTTGTTCCTTGCGCGCCAGGTCAAACAAGTTAACGGTGATTTCATATTTGGAGTTTCCACCAGCAAATATGACACCATACTGTAAAAAAACGTAACATATTGGGTTATTATTGGAACATCATCTTAACATATTTAGAAAATCTACAAAGAATATCACTACACCGTTATTACTCTGATATTATCATATCGTGTTTGGTCAAACATCATGCGGTGTCGTTCCATACTAACGAGCTACTAATCTGGATCTACTATTGCATGACAATTTTTCCATTATAAATATAGATCTTCATAATTGGATATCATAACTATAAAGATGTTTCGTACTTATTAAAGATAACATACAGCCAGACTATTATGGCTAGACTGTTGATAATTGCTTACATGTATAATACTTGGATATTTTCAAGAGTCTGATTACAGTAATTCTAGAATGCATACCCTGTTAAGTACTTTCAAGGACCGTGCCATGGTGCGGGGAGAACTAACGTAGTCAATAACTACATCAATGCCGTTAGGACAGGCATCTTTTGTCCTCTCAATTAGATACTGTTCATGGTCACATTCACTCCAGTGCACCAGTCCATAACAGCCATGGTCCTGGGCAACTAAAAGTTTGTCTGCCTATAAAAATACAAACTAGCATTAATTAAAGCATATCCGTGTACATGAATAATGTTATACAGTGAATAAGTACTAAATGAACTCAAAACTAAAAAAAACATTTCTGCAGAAGACAATGCCTTCCTTCACAAATTAATAGAAAGATGTTGTCTTATTTCTACAAAAAATATGTTAAATTCTGTAAAAGATTACTAAACATGACCCAGGTTGTGTCATTAGAAGTATTAAAATAGGACCAAGATGTTGAGCAGTAATCAAAAGTCGAAGATTGTTTTCAGTTATAATAGGGACACTTCAGATAGTTCTTGCTAACCTGAGCCCAGTGTGCTTATGTTTTTGAAAATCACAAATATTTCCACGTGAAAACAATAAGCTCTGGAGCGTGTAGTGCGATACCTACATTAGTGTCTGCCACTGTGATGTGAACTCTGTTAATGTTCTCTCCAAGTAGATATTGAGCTAAGCGAATCGTCCATAACCCCAAACCTCCAGCACCAACAATCAAGAACGTTACAATTTCGTCTTTTTCTGAAACAAAATTCAACATCTGTGAATACATTGCGGTGACAACATTGTATTCTGGAATAAAACTCATTTGATACACAGATTAACAAACTAAACCTCAGGATACTGTCAAACTTAGCTTGTCACCTCTAGAAGTAAATCTGAATGGGCTGGTGCTTGCAGCATATGTGCAATTTTAACTTCTGAAATATATAATTTTAGCTTAATTTACTACATTATACATCTGTACAAAGGCTCACCTATCTTAGAGAGTTTAAAGTTAATAATGGGCAGAGCTCTAGACACAGCAGCATAAGCAGTTAGACCTCCTGAAGGCAACATGGCGGCTACTTCCAAAGGAACCTCTTCGGGAACCTTGATGAGGTTGTTAATGTCTTTGACAGCCATGTACTCAGCGTACCTAAAAACAACACAATAAACTATAATATAAAGAGCAAACAAAACAGAGTTGGCTTTTATAATTACTGGTATGTTTTGGTAAGCTGCACAAAATCTGAGCAAGGTATCTTGTGCTTGTGGTGTGTTCTACTGGATATGAGTGTGAAAGAATGAGTGTAGATATGTGAGACATACATGAATAATGATGCCGTGAGTCTCTTGATGTGTTTGGAAATCAAGTTTTAAGACTGGTAAGCTGGGAAATATGTAAGGATAACTATGAAACTACTGCATTTATGTAAGCTAAGAGACAATGGGATCTCAAGCCATATGAGTCACAGTGAACTTATGATAACTTAACAAGGTCAAGGTCACAGTCAGATAAACAGAATAAATTTAGAACTAAACAGGTTATCTGGCGCACTTTTGGGACAAACCTAAATGCACTCGATTTGAACATTGTAGCGTTAATTTTGATACCACCGAAGTAAGGATTACTACCGATACCCAAGTACTTACGTTTTATCAGTAGTGTCGTCAGCAGTATAAACAATACACCTGTCCCCTGGAAACCAGTTGCAGTTAGGCACAGACTGACATACAGCCTCCACTACACCAGACACTTCGTAACCTACAAGCGGAAAAAAACAGGCCAAAGTTTATTGAACTGACATTAACATTTACAAGAAATGTATTCTTTACTTTGCTATTTATCCATGCTTTCAATATTCAATTTATTAATTCTACATGATGCACTGCTAAGAAGTTCTGTCCCCTTAAAACATGATTTACTTTGACATTTCAACTACAGTAAATACACAGTTTTCAGAGTTCCATACAAATTACATAATGGTAACTGCTTGTAATACCTGATAATATTGTAATTTTATCACTGTGTGTTTACCGTAGATGACTTTGTCAGAACTTGGGAAAAGTTGTTGTAATTTTATTCATGGTGTATTTTGGTCAGAAGCAGATGTTTTAATACAAAAATTTACTTGAAGTGACCCATACAAGTTACATGCTATACCTTAACAATGAAGATATAACACTTTAGTACAAAAGATTTGCCAAACCCATTTAAAAAATCCATAAATCCAATTTTTCAAACCAGTTTGAAAGTTTACAAGTCATGTGAATGGCATATAAGCACACAAGTATGTTAATAACAATCCAGGACAGACTAAAGAGGCAAAGATAAGTTAGTGAAACAAAACAAAATGATTATACAACAAATAACTCCTAGTCAAGCATTGAAAGTATGGGAACACATAAGCGAGCTGTCTTGTTCAGTACAACTATGACTTTTTAAAACGGATCATTTTTATCCTTTTTACAAATCTTTTTTCTCAAATTAGCAAATTTAACAAGATGCTATGTATGATTTGATAGTTTTTCCCTAGGATATATAAAACTCTAAAGAGTTTTATATATCCTGGCTAGTTTTCCCCAAAGCCAATAAGTGCATAAAATATACACAAAATTTTTAAAATATATCCTTCACTACAAACTTAATTTCAAAACGTTTTATGTCTCAGCTGCTTATGTGATACCCAGAACTAGAAAATGAAACGAAAACATGCAAACCTGGAAACAGAGAAGTGTCATGAATACCTGGAGATTTAAGTTTACGGTTTGCTTTCCCTGGGTTTTCATTATAGCAGGCACCTGCATAACACACCTGTAATAAAAAACATAGTGATATTTCTATAGCAAGATGTCCCTTGACCATGCCAGTATTTTAAAGGGTGATAGTGAGGTATGGACCTGGATAATTTATATTGAAAGGTTTCTTGATTTTACATATGAAAGAATCTTTTCATGACAATTAACTGTCAGTGTCAACAAAGGACCACAACTGCAGCTCAGCAGGAGCTCAAGTTATGAGAACCAACACATGTACCTCAATAGTTTACCTATGTTTATATATTAATTAGATTTGCTTCAAGACCTTCTGGAATTTTTTTCCAATGTACTTCTGTTGCACAGAAAACAATATAGAGGGAAATGCGTTTCTTTTTTTGATTTCCGTCCTATTTGATAGTGCCATATGTATAATAGCAAATTCAGTAAAACAAACATATTTTTAGTGGTAAATTAACATGCATGCTTGCTTTATGTAAAACTGTAAACATATTTTAACACTGTCCACCAAAGTAACACTTTATGTCTTATGACAGACTCGAAATCATGACTTGGGCTTAATTTATATCTCTTTGAGTTGCTGCATTGTGTTTCTCAGCAGTTTAAAATTAGATGATCAGTAGGTATAAAAAAGTGGTCTTTTAAAGTGGCGCACGAGTCATTTTCAGCACAACTCATTGGATCTCACTCTCTTTTCACCACCAAACGCTCTAATTAGTTCCTATCAAGTTTTCAAAAATAAATACAATGGGGTTCCACTGCTAGGCCAGAATGCGAAAATGTACACTACACACATAATTGTTGAAATGACCACTAGCTACCTATCAAATACTACTTTACTCATATTCTGATCGGGCCTCCTATTAAAGCATCACTGTTATTGAAATCACAATTTAATACATGTAATTAGAATTCTTCAGATTTATCTTTAAATCTTTTAGCACACAAAAGGACAGATAGTTTGCAATTATGATGCAGTCAACACTTGAAAACAAAATTTGTCAAAGAACATAAACAAGATATAATAATGGCCCCTTAAAAAGATTTAATGCTGAAGAAACGGCTTTATATAACAAATCTACCTGACAGTGAGCAGCAGGCTAACCTATTTGTTTTAACTATGATGTAAAACGAAATAACATGTCAGACTATTAATCCATTTACTGGCATTACAAACAAACAATCAAGATAAACATTATATGTATTTATTTGTCAACATCTGATCACACCACAACTGCATGACACAGTAATCACTTGAACAAGTGGTTACTATAAACACTTTCATGTTACCACAGGAATATCTCTGTTTATAAATACAAATTCCCAAACATGCCTCCTATCATGGTTTTCTCAATTGGTCCATTGTAGCACTAATCTAATCTAATATTTGACCAATATGACAGTTACAGAAACAACAGACAAATTAGCAGCCTGAGTCATTTCACTTTTTCAGTGTTCCCATTTATATTTACACATAAATGTACGACTGGCTGAACAACCCTTTAATACCATCTTGTGAAAGCATCTAGTCTGAATAGAACTTTCGTGCTATGGTCTAATTTCTAATGACAAGTTTTGTTAACAATATTTATAATGTCATACATAACAAAGGCGAAATATGGTAATTCTTTTCAAAATATTGTAATATAAACTTTTTAAAATATAAATTTATGCATAATCGGCGGTTCGCTAAAGAATAAAATTGAACAATGACAACAGATAATACAGATAATAAGGAAATCGGCATCTACCTGTTTCTAGTACAAAAGAATAAATTGAACACATATTCTCAATAAATAATTTGATAAGCAGTCAAAATATAGGGCACTACACTACTCACTCCAGTTCTACACTCCTGCAAGTTTGTATTTATGTACAGAATAGAAGGGCATAACAGTATAAGATTTTTATAAATTATAAATCTGCAAAATAATAGTTTTAACAATTTCTCTGAACCAGTTGCGGTGAATGCTACCTGGCACGAGTACGACACTCCCTATTCAAACAGCATCAAATGACTAACCTTGATAAGAGCACCACCGTATGGCATCTCTGGCATGGGAGCATCAGGACAGTAGTCATAGTAAGTCTGCATTACATTACTTTGGCTAATGGACGACAATTCATTGTCATTCGTTTTAGTCTGAAACTTGATCATTTTGTATAAGCACAGGAACTGAAAAGAAATATAAAACATATTTACAACTACTGCTTGACCCGGTCAGGCATCGAGCATTCATGTTTATTCAGTACATCTCTGTTAGCTTTACACCTTTATATAGTCAATACCATAAAATTATCTCAGGATATTTGGGTATCACACTCTTATAATTATTTATACGTTAGAAAACTACAACTTCACCAAATTTTAAACATTTTTATAAGAGTCAACATCTCATAAACACAACCCAACAATTGAATTATTTTACTTTTAAAATAATATAATCTAAACAAACAGTACTTCTTCCTAGCAATAATGACCCAATATTTAGAGATGAACAGATGGATCAATTTAAATATAGAAACTATAGAATATGAAAGTTTTAAAGATATAAGCTGAGTTTTATATGCTCTGACACCCAGGGTGAGTTATTTGGCCTTGCAATATATATATATGTATAAAGTCTGCTTGCCCAATCAAGTAATCCCATTTTTAAGCTCTCAAGCCAAGATGATTGGGTCACATTATAATAAACCCTGGACAGATCAAAACAGTACATTTTTGCTAAAACCTGTAGTCCACATTGTATCACAATTATTACAACATAATGACTCTAAACCATGAAATAAAAAAATAACTATAAAATTGAGCATACTAATTTAATTATATACAGCCTAGCATATACGCTATCATAAACGCAGAAGAGGTCACCTGGACATCTTTCAACCAACCATTTTGGATTAACTTCAAAAAATAGCAAATGATTTTAGCCCTTACCCCAGCTATCTTAAACTAAAGTAATAAATAACTTTTATGTATCACAAATTCTGTACATTTCAAGCTATGCAGTCAATACTGGAACAAACAACATATTTTGATTAAACTTTACCTGACCTCAGCACATCAATTCAACAGCTAGAGAGTGTTAGCAAATAGCAAGCTTTGACCTAGTATTAAATTTTATATCATTATTTATGAAATCAGCTGATTGCTGAGTCATACCATTTTCAATATGGGGGTGTACATACTTAACACAAAATGGAGGAAAAGAAGATCAAGATGTTTTTCTATTCACAATCATTAATAAATACTTGATATTTCTAATAATTTATGACACATACAAAGAAGTACTGTATCTATATTTATAATTGTCATTATTAATATATAAAGAATGGAAACTGTATCGAAAGAAATAATTTATGTGCATGCATTCTTCAATTGACAGTATTACAAGGGTATGCTAAAGTACAAACAGCATACTGGCAAACTATCAAGCCCCTGGTTTATTACCTATGTCACTGCTAAGAAAATAAAGTCAAACCTGCATAGTTAATAACAACAGAGCTTTTACAATCCTTAACCCCTATAGCAAAATGCCCCCATCAAACAATACAGCAACTGCCTGATTAGTGACACCTAGCTTATGCAACATTCGAGTTAATTCTCAAAAGATAGCAATGAATTTATGCATGATGCCTGGTCACCTAAACCATTGCACAGAAGTTTGACTGTTTTGAACAAGCTACTGATTACAGCCAACTTGCAACCACTACAGTATGTCCTATCTACACAGAAATGATACCATTGCTTACAGGAACATGCCCTTATCATCTTGCATATATTGTACAGTATTCTTAACCCCATGCAGTTATCTTTAAGAGCTCCATACACCTACATTATATGATCAAATACTACAGTTAGTGTAACACCTAAATTTTACAGTTTCAATTTTTTCAGTATTAGAGTAAATTAGCTAATTTACATGTACTTAAAATTCCTAATCAGCTTCTAACAATCACAAAATTTCCTCTCTGTACCATACAGGTATCTTCATTGATACTAATTTCCTTGCATTAATTTCCCATCATCGCCTCACAGCCTCAATGTACCCGAAAATTATTCCCATGAATTAATGGTCTTAATTGATCTTGGAGCAGTTACTGTCAAAGAAACTGACTGGACCAAACAGTAATCATAATCTGTTTGTTCACAAACAAGCTAACATGAACACAAGTTTGTGTGACATACTAAATCTTAGAACATGAAGCAGAAGAATTTTAAGAAACTCAAGGTTGAGGCCAAAAAAGCTCAGAGTAGAAAACAAAATATATGTAACACTTACAGAAGCAGTTACTCGAAAACATCTAAGCTGTCCTCACACAATTTTTATAGAAATATGAATCAGCTGCTCGAAATACATCCTTTTTCCATGAAATGCTATAATTTCCAGTCAGTGTAAAACCATTACAATAACACGTGCATTATCATTCTCTTTCCACGTGAGTTACCTAGACTGCTAATTAGTATTTAAAGAGTGCACGCAAGGTATCAAATCAGACAGGTTAATTTATGCATGTCTGGTCCCTATGATATCAGTGTTTCTTGTACAAGCACATGATGAGTTCTAGATTATCAAAAATACTAGGTTATTCTACTATTACAGTCATAGGATATCCATGGTGTTTTTTTAAAATCTGGAACAGGACAAAGACAAGTAACTATATGTAAGAGTACTCTTCTCTACAAAAGTCCACTAATAATTAATCCACTTATCATAAATTTTACTGACATTTCCTTTTGTCAAATACACCAGGTGAACTTATTAAAATGTAATACATTTATTTGTTAATAACTAACATACAAAGTACCAACAAATACAACTCCTACATATTTATACCTACTTCAAATAAATGCCTTACGTTTTAATTGGGCTTTATCAAAAAATATTTCTCAAGAAACAGTGTCCAAAAAGAAAAAAAATTACCAACAGTTAAAACCTGATGCGCAAAAAAATAAAATAAAATACCTGCAATACAGTGCTTTTCCAGTTTTGGTTGCTTTGCTTCTAATAAATATATTCTCACTTTCAATCGCATATGAACTTAATAACCCTATTAGACATACATGCATTGAGTATTCAAAAATAGGTATTCTCCATTCAACTAGCATGATACAATCATGCTTAAACCATGCTGAACAACATGCTTACATATATAGAACACTCAGCTGATTCATGCTTCAAACCGCAAAACCACATGTAAATACAATGAAATCAATATGGCAGCAAACACAAAGTAATTGCCTATTTTGTATACTGATGAAAATATATAACGTAAGGTAAGGGTATATATTGGTAAAAGTTGATACAACCTTAAAAATTGCGCAGGCGACACATAGCCAAATATTGGGTAACCGACACGATTATACTTTTTAGAGGTATTGGCAAAAATCGACAAACTAACTTTGGCCACACACACCAACCAAAATGTAAGGGCAGTGCCCCTCCTGGGAGTGACACGCTCATTATTTTGAGGACCCACCTATACTATACCTGCCAAGTGTCACACATTGGGCATGACAGTCACGCTTTTTGTAATTTCTGGCGATGTCATGCCGGGCCAGTCAAATCTCACGCATACTTAAAATATTTTAAAAAAGAATGATTTTAACCATAAATCCCTGAAAACGTAAACTTTGGAAGCCAGTGCTCATCGAGTTGCTATCGCAAACCTAGCGGGAGCACACAGAATCAGTCTATAATAGAGTTGCCATCTGTCGGCCTTTATTACCACGTGGAATCTAGGGACAGAGAATTCGCTCCCCTGATCTCGAAGGTAAGAAAGACGTCGCTGTCTGCGAACCACTTTTTTGATGTGCAATTATAACAGTTTTTTTACCGTCGGCGTGGTTACTTGAATCTTGTTGTTGTGGTGAACCCTACTGACCGGAACTCCGACTTAAACTAAGATGCTTGGACTTTAATATTAAAATACTGCTTTTACGCCATTTTCTATGTCTTATGGGAAAGTTTTGGTCACAAAAAATTTTGTTAAACTTAAAAAAAAATATCTGGGACCAAAATCTTAAATTAAAAAATTACACATTCAAACATGTTTTTTTCATGGAAACCTACTCAGGAGAGCTCAAGAAGCCACCAGAGAGAAACAAATATGTCTCAGGCCCGGCTTGGACACAAACCAAAAAATATGTCACTTTTTCAGGTTTTATTTACTTGGCAGGCATACTATACCACTAATATAGGTGCTATAAAACATGCTGATAAATAAGTGCTTTGTCTATATAAGGCATGAAATCATGATCTGTGAATCATTCAATGTAACTGGCATATTAGTTATTACTATTACTGCTGATATTACTAGTATTTATCTATATATATATACTTCCCAGGTATATCCGGGACATTATATGCTGAAGTATAAAGTAAATCAATATTCCGAGCACTATATTAAAATTGAACTCCTCCCCCAGTATGTCATCATTTTGATCACTCAATTACTGAAAAGTCCAGGAAAGGTTCATAAAAAAGGGTGTTTCTTCTTTCAGTCTAAAATCATTATCTCTGTATTTTACATTGCATTCAACGATCCAGGGGCTAGCTCGGTTTGTAATGTAATGATTCCAGGCATATTGTTGCAGCTGCATGCAGATCGAGAGCTCAAAAACAATCAGCTTCTATTATTCATATAACTTCTAAAGGAATATATACTCATCTTGACTTTCTTTAGTCTAGAAACAATACCACAAATACCCCCAGTAGTTCTGCTATGTACGTATGCAACTGGCAAGTCTTAGTAAGTTCATTATTAACAAGAAATTCAATAGGACTTCAATCTACATCTATATTTTTATATTAATAAAATATGTTTGCTACTTGGGAAAGTATCATACAAAATACTCACGGCAGTGGAAAAACTTGAGCCACTTAACACTCTTAGTATCCTAACTTGCACACACCGACCAGAAAAATAATCCAGTAAACAGACAATACCAAGAATGCAGCACAAAAATTCTTGCTGTTAGCAGATCCCTGCAAACCTATCAGCTGTTCACGTGAAGACGGCGTGCTCGCAAAAGCGGAGGTAAAACTATTACTACTCAATTAAAATATTTTTCTGTGTTGTTGTTAGTAAAAAATATTCAATAAGAATATGACAACACATAATATGTTTTGATTTAAAACCCTGCCCCAAAGAGGTGTTTCAATATTTTTATATTGATGTAAGGGAAGTAATTACTAGTTCCACATAATGTCGTCTAATGTCGCTAATGAATTATTCTTTTATCCACCAGATGGCCATATCGATCGTAGGCTACAAACTGCATGCATCTG
>JAOXYB010041639.1:0-12925 GCA_028565635.1 Phoronis ovalis | reverse complement strand
AACTCGTTAAATAACGAAGATCTAACGAGTTCAAGTTCCCTAACGAGTTCTAACGAGTTCAAGAAGGGTGACTCTGAAGAAAGAGGCAACAAAAATTAAATCTATATTATAATACACAAAATAATTAACAGGTATCAGCTAGTTGAGACTATTTAAAGACATGTCTGGCCCTTATTCAATCCAAAAAAAAACAAGGAGTGGGTAATATAAATTTGCATAAAACAACAATTTTCATTGATGGAAAATTTAAATTCCAGTAAACTTAGTATTGTTAATTAGTCATTTAGTAGAATTTATTTCTCCAAGCATTATAAATTAAGCAAAAATGAATAAACATACAAAGTTTCGAAAAAAAACATTGGTCGAGATTTACATGGCTGCTAGTTTAGGGCTAACTAAATTTAAACAAACATCACATTCATTCATTCATTCAAGTCAGTATTGAGAAAGAGCTTCAAAAAATATAATTTTGTGAAATAAATGTTAATGCATGCAATTATTTAAACCTGCTGATAGTCTTACACTCCAGTTTATTTCTAAATCTTGAACAAATGCATGTCACTGAATTTATTTACTAATTTTCGGTAAACCATACTATTTGTTACTATAGATTCAACTTTTATGTGGGGAAATATTTTGTATATAATTTAAACATTTGCATTGTCTAGTTTTCTATTTTATAACTCAGTATATATTAAGTTTATCTATGTATGAAGTATTATAAATTTTCAATTTGATAAAAGTTTTGGATTAAATAAACTTTAATTTTGGTTTAAAAATATTGAAATATCAGAGCTTGGTTATACAGATAAGTTTGCAGAATTTTTTAAAATCAAACTTTTTTTCTTTTTATTTTAAAATGTTTCACAAAACAAAAGTACTGGTTGACCAGTAAATAAAAGTGTTTCCAATTTGTTTTTAATTTTATGTGAACAAAATACACTGTTTTATGTAAAATAATTAAAGCAGTTCTGAAGATGTTATTGATCTGTGAAATATCAGACTCTACTAAAGAAACTATACTGATTGACCTGTTTGTCAGGCGAAAATAATTGCATATTAAACAGTTTTTGGTGGCTCTTAAACAAGAGCTTATGATAAATCCATGATAACTCTCAAGGCTTGTGTACTATAAATTTCCTTAAAACAACAATTTTCATTGGTTTAAAATTAAATTATGACCTTGCATATTATAATAATATTATAGTGAAGGCAGCTCTAATAATTTGTATAGCATTTTAAAACTGGAATTGCCTTTTAGCAAAGGCCAGGTTGCACAGAGAAATAATTGGATATCCAGACCTATTAGGATTATCCTGGAACCCATGGATGTTCAAATACCTCTGGATGACCTTTACCTCTTGTCGAAAGTTTCATATTTTGACTGTTTGACCTCTGAATGACCTTTTGGACCTCAAAGTCAGCCAAGACAGTCTCTAAATAGCCTGTTAACTTCATTTTTGAACTTTTCATCAAATTTTTGAAAATTAATTGTTTTGACATTTTGACCTCAAAATGACAATATGACCGTACCTTTAAATGACATAAAACCATAATTTTCGGAAGTTAAATGCAATTATAAGAGTTTGACCTTTGACCTCCTGAATGACCTTTTGACATTTAAGGTCAGCTGACCTACCCCAGGGATGACATATGTCAAATTATACGACTGTAGCACCACTTTGTCTTGATTTATACACTCCTTGCTTATTAAAATTAGCCAAAACATGCTAAAAAATCTGACCTCTTGACCCATAAAATACCTCAAAAGTCATCATGTTGCCCTGTAGGTGACCAGAAACAATCGTTTTGAACGTTTTAAGACATTTCTGAAATTTGACCTACTGACCTCAAATTGACCCCTTACCTAATTTTTGTATGTCCCTCCCTACTAAGTCTACATCTCAAGTTTGGTACCAGTAGCTCAAAGCGTTTCTAAAATATAGTTGTTTGAAAATTGGAAGAAAAAAGATACAATCTCAATAGGTTGCACCTATTATGCAACCTAATGAACAAAAAATAAGGACACAAATCCAGTATGACTTTTGAATAAACCTCACACATTCTATGTAGACCACAAATAAGTATACTTATACCCTGTTCACATGGGACCAAATTATCGCGATAAAACTTACGTGCAAGATTAATCTACCATTTTTTACCTCGTGCGAATGCTTGCGAGATTAATCCTGAACAATAAATATCTCATTGAAAATAAATATCGCGATTGAAACTAAAAATCGCGATTGTTTATGCCGTGCGAACGGTGGACGATTTGTCTTGGATGATTTTTCTTGCGATCACTCATTTCCTGAAACATTCATCGTAAATTCATATCTAGTAAAAAAACAGCTGATCAATGAATGACGGCATGTCACTTACAGTCAATCACAGTGCGAAAGTTAGCCAGGCTACGGGTTATATAGCCACCGAAAAAACGTGAACCATAAAACAGACCCTCGAACACTTATGTGACGTGATAGAATTATCAAGTAAAGAGTTTTAAATCAATAAATTTTAAATAATTCTTTTTATTCTGAACTGCATTAATTAATTATTCTGTTGATAAAGTTGGTCTGACTATATCTAAAAAAATATGACTTAAACACGTTTATGCCTGACCAGAAGCTGTGAGATTTAATTTATCATGGTGGGTGATGGTGGTCCAGAAAAAAGCAGCACAAAAACAACATGTTGGGAAGAATTTTCAATCGCGATTGAATGTTTATAGTGCTAACAGTCATAATCACAATTAAAGTTTTGCTAGATTTTTTTTCTATTTTACATTTGAAGAAGCTGAACATTTATTCCAGAAGTACCATCATCAAAACATCTTGGGACAAAAGGGGCCACATAGCTTTCTAAACATAGTAATCAGAAATCATATTACATATAGCTACTTTCATGGATTTATCACAAGCTCTTGTTTAAGAGCCACCAAAAACTGTTTAATATACAATTCCTTAAGCCCAAATAGGCCAATAAAATCTTTAGTAGAGTCTGATATTTCACAGATCAATAACACCTTCAGAACTGCTTTAATTATTTTGCATAAAACAGTGTATTTTATTCATAGAAAATCAAAAACAAATTAGAAACACTTTTATTAACTGGTAAAACAGTACTTATGTTTTTTGAAACATTTTAAAATAAAAAGAAAAAAGTTTTAACTTTCGGTTTGATTTTAAAAATTATACAAACTTGTGTAATAGCCAGGCTTTGATATTTCAACTTTTTTTAAAGCAAAATTAAAGTTTATTTAATCAAAACTTTTATCATAATTGAAAACATATAATACTTCATACATAGATAAACAATATATTATTACTTCATTATAAAATAGATAACTAGACAATGCAAATGTTTAAATTGTATGCGAGATATTTCCTCACAAAAAAGTTGAATCCAAAGTAACACTTAGTATGGTTTACCAAAAATTAGTAAATAAATTCAGTGACATGCATTTGTTCAAGATTTAGAAATAAACTAAATCCATTTAAGTATGACTATGCAGCAATATACTTACATAAAAGCTTCATCTTTTGTCTCCCTGATTCTGACATATGTATCTATGATGAGACTCTTTCGAACAATTTCTGTCCTGGTAAACAATTTGCCTTCCTCATTTCGGAAGGTTCGGGTAATCTTCAAGTGTCGACCAGCCTACAATACAGAATGTTGACAAGACTTTCAAGCAGGGACGTACATATTAAGTCTGCAGGTCTGTGTCAGGATTACATCTAGTCTTCCTGGTTTCCCTAAGGGTTGCTTAATTGCCCTAAATTATTAGTACCGTAAGTCTGATGGGTGCCCAGGGAGGATACTCTTGAAAATATACATACCCGGGGGGGGGGGTGCAGCCTATACTTCAAAACATACAACGAATTACCTATTTAACTGTAAAATATGGTACACTTGCACTACCATTTTGTTTAATTAAGTGTTGGTTACACTACCTGTCGATGTCAAAACATCCAGTGGGAGAATGCAAGATGGAATTCAGCGATAGAGATAGCGATTCTTATGAATAGATGGATTTTTTGCGATCTTGCATACATTGTAAAACTCCAAAGGAAAAAGAAAAATGATCACCCTTTTCTGGACTAAAAGGTATTTCTGAAAAATATTACCCTTGGACTACCATTTTAGCAATGGAGGGTAAATTTTACCTAAAATTTACTGACACTTAAGCTACCCAATAGGCTAAAAACATACCCCATAAGAGCGGCACCCGCCTGTCTGGGATTATTTGAGTAACTTTCCCCGGGAATGGGAGTACTGTTTTGTGATCGGCCAGGTTTGTTTAAATTATGCATATGGTAATGGATTCATTACATCATTAACTATGTGATGCGCATATAATTCAATATAAGCGCCGTTTCAAGGTTGGTTGAATTAATAAAGGGAATTTCACAATAATCAACAATTTTTGTTAAGTGTGAAACCAATCTACAAAACCCTGTCCCTTCTATTTATATGTTGTACTAAATCTCCATAGTAACGCAGGTTTACATACTGTTTGATAACATTTTTAAAAAGTGTTTTTAGGACTCAGTCTTACAGAAAATTAACTGGATTTTAAGATTTTTACTGGAAAAAAATTGAAACACTTATGAGCACGAGCCATATAATACATACAATATTTAAATTTCAGAAGTTTATTGAAGGAACAGTGCTTTACAAAATTCTTGATTCACAAATCCCAATTTCTGACTATACTGAAAAAAAATGTTGTTGTCTGGAGTACAATACTTTTCGTTATGAAGTATAGTTATACTTACTGCAGTTTCATTTAAACTCTGCTCATCAGCACTTGGGAGTTGTTTGTGTTTTTTCTTTTTTTTCTTTTCTTTCTTGCCATCTTTGCCCATCATCATCATCTGTAATTCACGCCTTTCGGCTTCTTCTTTCTCATGACTAAGCTGGTGACTTGTTTTCTTATTGGATAACATACTTTCGATGTTTTTACCCATTTGTTCAAAGTCTGAGTCTTCTTTTTCTTCATCAGATTCACCTTCATCTGTGGATAAAACTTCATTTGACGCCAAGACTCTGAAAACGGAACTAAGCGTAAGACAGTGTGATGAGGGCAGCATCTTACAATACCCTATTACATGTAGAGTTTCTCAGAACTTTGTAAAACAAGTTCAATTGTAATAAGATTCCTCATAAATTCCATCAAGAAATGAGACTAGAGAGACAATTTTGCTACAGATAGAAAATAAAGCCTTGAATAATAGATGTATGCATTTATGAAATGTTTTCTGAAGGTTTGGATTTAAACTTTTACCCACAAAAAATTGTGAGAAGACTCTATTAAATGTCCATGCACCTGAAAGTGTTTTAAACTAGAACTAAACTATAAAATACCTTTCTAATTCACTTTGTTATACAGGAATATTAAAGAAAAGTTTATTTCTCTCACTAAACATGAGAAGTGAATTAAACATATTCTTCTTGTCAAATGTTTTTCATAATTTGTACCTTCATTTTACATTAAAGTTAAGCTGCTGTTTATGGCGATTACTCAGTAACATTCAACACAACCACATTCTCAGCAAACTATCTTTCTGCAGGCCATTTTTACCTGTTTTGTAAATCAAATATCCTTTGACACTCTTCCTTATATCGCTCCATCTGCTCTGCCAATGAGAAACGATTACCACGAGCAAACTTTGTCATGCCAACTACAAAGAATTCAATTAGGATGAAAAATCCCTTACAGCCTTTTCTTAAGCTGTATTATATTTACAAATAATGAGTGTTTAAAAAAGTTCAGTGTTTGCAACTAAGTATATGTAATATTAATAATTATTGTTTTATTTAATAAAAGGAAATATTTTATAGTTTGCAGACAATACCATACATTTATATCAACTAGCAAGAGTTACAGATAAAATCAAATTAAACATCTTTCTTTTTGATTCGTGACATTTTTCTGGAATAGATATGTTTTTCTTAGGTTTCAAGAATGTTGTTCTTTTTTTAACCATTAATTTTTTTTCTAAATATATAATTTTTTGTGAAGTGATTGTGCCTTAAGCATTCGGTCTGTAAATTCAAACTATCAGAATCATGGTACTATTTTACTATTTCAAGTGCTTAGTCATAGTTTGTGGTAACGTTTAACCAGTGTGTTAAGCTGATGCTAGTTTTCAATTACATAATAAAGACTACAAATTAAAACGAACACGGAAGGGAAAAGAACCATATTTAAGCTTTTAAGCAAAATTTAACTTCAAGAGAAATGCAAATCACAGTAGGTCGTTCTACATGATGAAAACTTCTGAATCAAACTTCAATGGTGTAAGCCTCATGTATGATATACATAAACCAGATATTAGGAAACTTATCATCACGTTATATTCCAAAAGACAAACATATAAGCCAGCCTACATAATTAGTGTTTGTAACATATGAGATCATCATGTAGAAGGGCCTTCGGGACAATGCTGAAACCCAATAACATATACCTGTACTGTCACACTCTTCAAAAAAACCTAAGTAAAGAGTAATAGCCAAACTAAAAAAGTTACAAAATCTGAAAAGATCTGAAATTTGGGACTTGCATATTGTGGCCATGATAAGGTAATGGATTTTTCCTTCAATCTTTTAAAAAGAACTTCAAAATACTCAAAGAGTAAACAGGTATCAGCTAGATGCTTGATTTACAAGTGTATGATTAGAGGGGAGGCTGGAACAGCCATCTACCAGAAGATGTACTATTCACTTAAACTATCAATAATGACAGATTTAATGCAATCATAATTTATAGAAATGTGAAACTAAATTTGAACAATACAAACCATTGCAACTTTTGAAAATCTGTTGCAAATACACGGCTGGTATAAATTTATGAATCCATCATGATTGTATCATAATTCTAATGATTTTTGAAAGTAAATTCATGGCACACTGACTGTCTAATACAATAATATTAAGTAATTCAAAGTACATTACATTATATTCTGTACTTACCTTCCTGGCCTGCCTTCGCTTGCTCTGTTGACATTGTTCTAACAACATCTATAACTTCCCAACGAGATAACTTTTTGATCTATAAAATTAGCGTGAATATATATAATATTATGTATGAAGAGCTTGGTGGTCGACTAATAAGCTATTCTTACATATAGTTATTAATTACAAATTAAACTGTTAGATAAGAAACATACATACTCAGATATGAGTAGGAAAATCCTTCGTATTACACATTTCTGATGAAAATTCCTTTAAACGTTTTCGCGATTGATATCATGATTTTAACTGTAATGTTTTATACTTCTTTTATAAATCTGCATAACTGTTAAAATTCAGTAATGTAACTGTTTTCTTGTTATTTACCTCATTTTCAGGGACACCAAATTTCCTCAGCATCTGCTTGGCATCTTTCAAATTCAACCGCCTAAGATCAGCATCAGTTCCTGTGACAGTTTTTTTCTGTGGCGTTGGATTATCTTCCTTTGCCTGTGGCTTATTAGGTACCCGAACATATGAGAATCCTTCCCCGCATCCTGTGGGATCTGCTACCCCAGTTAATGCCAAAAGACATTTATTCTTCATTGCCATAATGTACGCTCTGGTTGTTCGCCAGGGAGCAGTCATAACCTGATAAAATGCAAAGGGAAAATTACAATTTTCTAAAAATAGGCTAAATTGGCCTAATGTACCAATTAATATAGACAAGACTGTTAATATGACAACATATGATCCATGTCATTTTTCAATACTTGGAGGTTGCACATTCACACTTTCTCCTGCGACTGCTTTCTTCACTACTAAGTTTTCTATGGAATTTCCAAGTACACAACCAAAATAGCTAGCAGTTCCTTTTCAATTACAAAACTAACCTCATCTTCAATCTTGTTAGCAATGTCATCATCCTCATCTTCTGGTGCGAACAAGGACTTCTCTCCATATCCAGCATCCTAATAAGGAACAAAAACAAAAAAAAACATGACGAGATAGTTAAGTTAACATAATTATTCACATATATATTTAACCATTTACTACACAATCCATATATTTTATTGCTTGCATCTATATTTTTCACCTTTGAAAACTTGACCCATACCCCTTACTTTTAATCTTTGCTCAGCTGCTACAAGACTGTAGAATCCACAGCACTGCTCTGGTGACACCATGGCTCTCATTTCTTCCTCAGTGGGCAGGCGAAAATCAGGCTTCAACACCCACCAATTGGAGTCCATTCCTACAATAAGCCATACAGAATTTTTGTTGATTACTACATAATTATTTAATATTTTTTGTTACTTCTGTATGCTTTCCCCTTGGTAGCTAAGCATAAGCATATGGCAAAACTTTCGAAATACAAATGTCAGGTGAAAATGTCTGTTTATCAACATTGCCAAAGTGCAATTTTCAAACAGATTGCATAGAATGTTTGTTCTCATCAGTAATTTAAGTGACTTTTTCCTTTAAATTAATTTCTAAACATTACCTGTTCTCTTGAAGTCTGCACAAAGTTTAAGTCTCTTGCGTATACTGCTCTCAGAGTGAGAAGGAAATGCTTTTTTTATATCATCCATTTTTATTCTGCGTGGGTTGTCTTTACTTGACCAAAATAATCGGTAAATAAACACCTGAAAAGAAATTATTAAACAACATTACTGATTATAAATAATATATATTATATTGAAAATTGTATTGAAAAGTTGAAACAAATGAAATTATTGGCTATTAGCTACGTTACATATACTTCTGATTTTGAGGAACTGAATTTAACTCTGTATGCACAAAAATCTATTTTAACTAAAATATATGGATATAAAATACTTTCAGCAATAGCACTTACTTGCAGGAAATCTCTAACAAAGTTATTTGCTTTCTTGGAATTAGGACCTGGTACTTCTTGTAGCGGACATTCTTGTCCTATTGTATAAATTGTGTCCACTTCCCGAATATAATAACTGCAAAACAATAAAAGCCATGTAACAAAAACAACTACACTGCTATCAATTAATATACCAGAAGCCGATTATAAAATTATTGTTTTCTTATAACTAAGGGTTAATGCTTTATTACACTATGTTCTTATATTTTTTGTCATTTATTAACTGATGAGGGCTATGATACTTTTAGTTGTACAGCGGAGGGGGAAGGCACTTTTCTGAAGACCCCACCATCCATAATATATTAATATCACATTACATGCTGTTATGTGTACAATAATGATTAGAAGCCCAAAACCCATATTTCTTTTAAATCAAGTGCCTTGACCTTCCCCCCATCTTGTACAACTAAAAGTGGAACAGTCCTGATATCTTTACAAAGCTATTTCTGCCCACTTTTACAAAACAAGCATTTCAAACCTATTGCAAATTTCCAAGCTAAGGTACACAAGTGCTTCATGTGACATCTGGCTTTATACTACATTGTAACTTCCACATTTTAACAAGCATTCATGTAATCACATTAGATATTCCATCAAATCTACTTCGAATTTAAAAACAAATCTTATACATCTTAATGAATCTTGCACACTGTCTGTAATTATATATAGAATTAAGTTTTGTCAACTTACTGCTGCCTGTTTCTAATTATCAAGAAATCTGTCTCCGGCATGATGTGTTCATATATTGGAGTTCGGAACATGTTGTTCTCAAATGCCTGTAGACTCTCTCCTGGGGACAGATTACCCAAGAAAGGAGAAGTGTGAGCATATGCCAGTTCACCATACTTGAATTTTGGGGGATTATTGTCAGTGCCTGGTCTCTGTAACACAAAGAATCATTTGAAACAAAGCATAAATTGTCACATAACTTCCGATAGGGTACATTACTGTTACATGCCAATTTTCCATTGTTGAAAGGAAAGCACCGTACAAGCATAACTATCATATGGCAGGCTGATAAGTACCTGCAAAAGGAGTTACAGTAGTAGACTATATCTAATATAGAGTGAAAGCATTCTTGAAGTCACGTTACTGAATAGCATTTGTATTAAATATTGTATAAGTATCATTTCAGCTTTAACATTATATAGGACAGTCAATCAAACTGCGTTATAAACTGTATTATTTGCTTTCAATTTGAAAAAAAAGCGTAATATCGAAAAGTGTTTTTTTAACATGTTTTTCTGTGCTGTAGGTTTAGTATAACTTTACCCTTTTATAATAGTTCTTGATTTTGGTTGCCATGCCAACTTGCATCAACAGAGCAGGAAACTCTTCACTATATTCCGCTAGAACTAGTTCCCCATCCATTCCTGTTAGGTCTTGTGGAGTTCTCATGAAGAAAATCTCTCCACCTCCTGATGCCTGCCGCTCCTGCTCTCGTAACTGAAATAAGCAGTAAGTACATCAAACTACCAGGATACAGCAGATATCACCGGCTTTCCACTGTATATTTCAATGACACATGACCTAGTAAGGGGATATTTTATAGATGTAGGCACAAACAAAAGCTGCATCCACCCGTCATAACATACCTACCTTAGCTTTCCTTTTGATAGTCTTCAGTAATGGAATAACAGGATGAGCACCACCTTGCGATATTAATCCGTGAGAATATCGCTTCAATTGTGGGCGATGGAAACTACGCAGCTTCATCGGACCCATGTGGGTCGGGAAAAATGGTTGACGCAGCTCCATAGCAGGGATAGAATGCTGGAAATTAGAGAATGAGTTTTGTGTAAATTTACTGCATATTACCACTCTGTGTATGCACTCTTATAGAATATTAATTTGCAGATATTAGTTATTTAGAAACAATGCCTTGGTCATAATATTTTCCATAAGCACAGTACTGATTTTCTTCCATTTTCCTTCCTATAAGGCGAGATAAAAAAAACTTGTTTAACAAGCGACCACTTCAGATTTTGGCTTTTCCACTTCTATATTTTTTTAAAACTTGTTTAACGGGCTGCTTCAAATTTCCGCATTTAATTTTTTTAAAATTTATTTTATTGTAAAAAAATCAGAAAACACGGAAACCCAAATTCTTGCGAGTGTTGTCCAATTCAAAATATGTTTTACCCATTAAACACTTTTTAAAATAAAAATAAAACCAACCAACTGACTCGGTTTTTGAGGGCTTTCGCCTGTTAAACAAATTTTATTTTTGGTGTGGCCTAAGCTACTTTTTGGATTATTTACTTGTTGAAATTATAAAAACTTTAATCAATGAGGGACAAATGGCATCTTCATACAAAGGTTAATAAAACAAAACATACAAATAACAGTTAGTATTTTCACAAGGGAAAATAAAGTAGGAATTTAATTTGCGAAAAATCAATTAGTATACAGTTCACTGCATGACAGTGAACATTCCAAAGTACACCTGTTCTACAAAGTACTATCCATACTGCAGTACATAATACCTGAATGAGGTTCCCTCCTATATTTGTCTTCAGAGCATTATCAGTGGCTAGTTTAGGGTTATAATATTCATCGTTGGACATGTTGAACGGATCTTTATTATCACTGCTTTGCTTCTGAAAAAAAATATAAAGTACAGATTGAAATATAAACATCAGTTAAACTTTTAAAATCCAGGTCAGTGATTACCAAAATATCATCATATGTGTCACCTATAGCATAGAAACTAGTTCATTCAAGCATCAAAAGTTAGGCATAGTGGATATTTATAAAATAATCTGTAGAAATGTAACAAACTCGTAACTTCATATTGGCTACACTAGGAATACCAAATTTAATTCTGTTACAATAAATGCTACATGAAGAAAAAAAAAACTTAGCTAAAAAATAAGCAGATTAAAATAAAACTAGCCAATATATCTATGTAATAATTTATATTAACATTACACATACTCAGAGCTCCAGACTTAGAATGTTACAAACCTCTTCTTCTCCCTCCTCTTCTTTAATTATTCCAGCCTTTCCTAATAAGATCTTAGACTTTCTGATTTCCTACAATTAAAGAATATACAGTAAACATAAAATAGGCCAGAGACTTTTCTTAGTGCTAAAGTACAGAAAAGTTCAAAGAATTTATTAAAGTGAATTTTCATTTGATGACAATTCAGTTCAGACAAAGCTGAAAGCTCTCGATTGGACAAAATTTGTATTAAATATTAGTTTATCAAAGCTTTTTCTTCACCGCATAGTTTCAAACTGTCTATCAACACATAAATGTAGATTCAAATTGCCAATGGTCAGGCTTCCCTACAAGCTAGGGGAATCAATGTAGCAGCTGTAAATAGTATTTACCATCATATTTACCATAAAGTGAATCAAACACAGAACACAGTGATCTGATGTTAAACAAACAGAAACACTGGAAAAAGTCTCCGCCAGAAAGTAAATAAAATTGTTCAGTAGACTATTTACCGGTAATGATAGTGTAACATATGTTTACATTAGCAAAGTATAGCTCACTGATCAATCTAAAGTTACATGATCTAGTACATTTCTTAATGCAAACAGCCCAAAAAATGTTAATGCAAAACATAAACTTTGTTGCTTTTATTTAAAACAATTTTTTTCAGCCAGATGCTTCATATTACCTTTTCCTTTTTAGCTGGCTCTGATTGGTCTTTGCTGGGGTCAACATCCTCTGGTATTTCAAGGATAATATTTTCATCATTGGGGTCAAGGGTCAGTAAGGTGGGCGAGGGGATACGATCCATATTCTAAAAATTGAAATTTTCCTTTGACATTCAAGTGACCACAAGAAATTCTAAATTCACATGAACATGCTAATTCAAAAACTCATTGGTGATTTGAGGGATAAAACTGTAAGTCTAAGCAACATCACCATTTGAATCAAGATTTTAATGGCACCATACATTAATTGCTTTATAAACACCTATGTCTGTAATGACAAGCGAACACTTTTTTTTTACAAATAAAGACTAACAAAATTTATATCACATTATTGGTGTTTATTCAACAATACATGATGATCATCACATTATTGGTGTTTATTCAACAATACATGATGAT
>JAOXYB010041616.1:8759-21351 GCA_028565635.1 Phoronis ovalis | reverse complement strand
AAATTAAATTTACTAATTGACAACTGTGGAATTGGTAAGCAAAACACTTTTTTTTAACCAACTGCTGTAGTTTCTTTCACTGTAGTGCCAATGACAAAGTATCTTTGTAAGAAGGTGCCTCCCAGTGTTTGTTCTCGAACAGTTTAACTTGTGCCACAGACTTTTTGGAGTTATTCAATAATTATTTGAAATTCAAAGCCACAACACTTACTTGGGCATGGATCGGCATTACACGATTCATACTCGCTAGCTGGACCATCACATGTATTGAATCCATCTTCGTTCTGACAGATACGTGTTCTCTCGCGCGTTCCACCATCACAAGTAACCGTACAGTTCTGCCATGGAGTCCATTCTGTCCATTCTGCACATACGCGTTCAGTGCACACCATCAAGCCATCACGACATTCACTAGGTAAAAAAGGATGTCCTTATTTTGAAGGTCAAAACTTAGTAATACTATGTGTATAGTATAACTGTAAGTCTAGTATGTTACATTTAAATTTTGAAAAATAAGCCAAAAAAAATGTTATTTATTACAATTTTCTCAAAATAGTGTATTAATTATAGCTGGACAGTTTCAAGTAACCTTTAAGGACCCATGCAAATATGTTTCATGTATATGTATAAATATCAGTTAAGTAGTCCAATGCTGTACACATGTTATAATAGGCTGCAAATAATCATTTCAACCAGATATACCCAATTCAATTCTGTTGCTGCATATATTATGTTTGCTCAGTAGGTCTAATATCAATACCAAATAATATAATTAGGATAATCCTTTCGTTACAAGAGCAGCCAAGACATTTACCATTCATTGCAATCCTTAGCCACAATTTCTCCAGGAGCAAAGTCACGT
This sequence comes from Phoronis ovalis, assembly GCA_028565635.1. Lineage (NCBI taxonomy): Eukaryota > Metazoa > Phoronida > Phoronidae > Phoronis > Phoronis ovalis. The sequence continues at coordinate 20,489 of JAOXYB010041616.1, read as the reverse complement.
TGGACAAGTTCACCATCTATTTCCATCTTAGCATAACAAGGACACTGGAGAATTGGCACACATGTACCTAAAATGTTAATTTAAAAACTGTTTAATTGATATGTAAATTGTATATGCATAAATACTTTTTTTATGCATTTGACCCATTTTTACAAGCTACTATAGTATATAGATGAAATTAATGTCACTATGAGGATAAAATAAACCATATAGTTTATAGTATCATTTTTTGCAAGTATTATGAAAGTCATCATTTTACTCCAATTAAATATTTACAATATTCCACTATTTTGCATTGCTTGGTCTATTGTACTTATTATTGAATCCATCATTTTTCTTGTTATAATTCCAATATACACATTCATTATTTAGCAATAATTTTTCCATATTATAATGCAGATATTGAGTAGACTTACCATTCTGTACTAAAGATCCCTCAGCACAGTCACATGTCTCCACACATCCCACGTCTGGTATACATTCCACTAGAGGGCTTAACTCTCGACATGTACGCGGACATTTTTCATGGCCACACTCTGTGTATACTTTGCCTTCCTCTTCACATTTAGTTTCTGAAATTAAACAAAAATTTAACTACATGACGTGCATACATTGTATATGATAAGTAGTACCAGGTAAGCGACATTTATATGCTTTTTGCATCTAATAAATCTGTAGAAATGCCATTAGATTAAATCATAACTTCTATGGATAGAATTACTTACCTGGACATGGTTGTTCATTACAACACTCCGATTGTATATGGAAGAAAGCTGTGCATTCCACACCACCATACTGTGCTGGCTTGTCAACAATACGCCACCGCTCCTTGAATCCTCCATTACAATCCTTATTACATTTGCCCCATATTGACCAAGGGGTCCAGCTGCAATCAACTATAATTAAATGAGAAACATCAATTAATTCAGTGTGAAAAGTGTTTCATATATAAATCTAGATTGTGTAGTTTCGTGTAGTGACACCAAATATATTTTCCTCTGCAAATTTCCATATCTTGAACCTAGCAAATATTTCAATCGAAGTTTTGTTAAAATCAGTCCAGTACTTTCCAAGTGTGTTCTCTTTTTATGTAAATAGGAAATTGGTGGTGGCATCAAGGTTTGGTGCTAATTTACCTCCTGTCTGTTATAATGAGAACTTTCTACACTAAACAACAATATTACCAAACTCTGACCCATATCTGGGATTAGAATTTTTTTATCCTTGTTTTTTCAAACTTTTTAAAAGCATTCAATTTTTACTCTGTAACTTAATGACTCCACTGAGTACATACAAATAATTACTACATTATATATTTTTTTCTATTATTAATGAAATCAAACAATTTGGTGGCATAGTAAGAAAGAGTTTAGGCAGCTAAGAAACATTAAAACCCGAAACCTCAAAACTGATAGTATTGTGTTATATTTATACATACTTGGACACTTAGGTACATCACATGGCCGAGTTTGTACTTGAGTCAAACTCTCTCCACAGAGGGGAACAGCTCCCTCTGGTGCATCTGGAGGTAAACCACCTGTTCTGTAACGTGCCTCTTCTGCAACGCCAATGCCACCAGTACAGGTGGCACTGCAGCTACCCCATTCTAACCAATCACTCCAGTAACATTCCACTATAACAAATAGTATAATAAACGGATTAACAGCTATCTATAGCTTCTGTAATGTACAAGATGGCATCATAGTCTGGAATGGTTTATAGGCCGACAGCTGTTTTTATTGCTAAGAATAATGGAAGGGGTATCCTAGCTGGCTTTACACCTTAGAGAGGATCAGCAAAAAAGTTTTGTTAAAAAAGCTGTGCTGGTACCTAGTGCCATGTTGCAGATTATTCTATACAACAATGGCAATTTGTTTCATGTGGAATTAATAGACGTTTTAGTCTGTTACAACTCTGTATAGTACCTAATATGGAAGTCTACTTCAACAACAGTCAGAAGCTGGTATTGTATGTGCACAAACTGGGTTTGTACACAATCACTATCTAAAGAAAATTGAAAATAATAAAAAACACATGCTTCTCCTTCGTATGGTTTTTAAGCAAAGTAAGTTGTATTAATATCAGAATCTCACGTTTGAGCTGATATGAAAGGGAACATTTTTTACCTTCACATGCAATTGCAGCGCACACCAGTTTTCCAGCTTCACAAAGACTAAAACAAGAAGATATTCTTAAAATTTCTTGCTATCACATCAAGAATCAACCATTTATTTTATTAGTTACAACTAAACACATGTACTTCATACAAAATGAACCAAGATTATTTCGTACGTTATTATTATGGTGTCGTGATTTTATTTCGCCATATCTGTCCATCACTAATCAGAAGCATGATTTGTGAAGTTTAGAGTAAGTTGTATTAAAATATCTGTTTATTTTTATATGTCTATGTCTTCATTTTAATTATGTATCCCAAGACCTAAATAACAAATTATAAAACTGAGCCTACCATTCCTGGCATTCATCTTTAATCTTCTCACCAGGTTGTAGTTTAATAGGTTCACCACCAGAAGTGGGTTGATAAACACACTTACACTCTGCTTCTGGAACACAGACGTCGTCTTGAAGAACATAGCCCTAGAAAATACAACCAATATAATATTATAGAATTAACACATGGGTTAATTACAGTAGGAAATTCTGGTTTTGCTAGTATTCCTGGGAAAGACAGGGGTGGTAAATCTGGACTTGATTCAATATCAAAAGTAGTGCCTCTATTATATTAATGAGAATTTGTCCTCTTCATTTAACTTCCTCACCCTGGGTGGCCACAAGGGCATTTTCTATCTAAAACACCATAAAGATGTCATTCCTGTCAAGATACTATTTACTTACTAGCAGACAATAATGAAAGTATATTAAGAGATGAATGTATGTCAAACACAGAAAAGGCATTCAAATCATTTTTGACCAGTTAACATAAACAAGGAGATTTGTTTTTGAAATAACATCATTCTGATAAAACAATAATTGGATTTTATTCTTACTTTTACATTTTTTATTCCAGAGAGAAAAGTGTATAACTCAACTAAAACATGAAGCAAACAGTGTCCCCAATATCTGACAACTATAAGCAAGGTGTGTTTCAATACATAAGAATCATGATAGTAAAGAAATTAAACAACTAACCTTCTCACAGTGACAGCCATAGGTACAGTTTTCTGAATCAGATACACACTGCTCTGTGTCCTGTAGATGGGCACATGTTCTGGGACAATAGTCTTTACAGTAATATCTTAAACCATAGTCTTCGTTACATGGTTCTGTAAACAAGTCAGCCTTTTAAGCACAGACATATAAATATAATGTAAATAATAAAATTGTGAGTACATAGTGAACTACATCCACCAAAAATTAATCTGGAGTTTCTCTGTGTGATCAGTAACAGGATGACAGTAAAACAAGACATGCAATTGACAATTTTGTTACACTGTTCCTCTAAAACAATATTACGTTTCACACTAACTGTCAGGGATGGACTTATTCTAAATATTGCTTTCCGAAAATGAAATTGGCAAATAACTTTTCAATGGCAGGAAGTTTCAGAAATCATTTCATGAAGAAGAACAATAAGTATAGAACAATCCATATAACTGTACACCATTCTTTCAATTTATATCATTTGTATTATATCCAATAGAATTTATTACTTTAATTACTTTTAACTTTTATCTTTAATCCAACCCAAAAAAATAGACACAACATCGTCACATTATGAATTTATTATATTTGCCCATGATTGTTGGAGCAGGGGGTTATTACCTGAGATTGCACAGTAAGATTCGGATAGCTCATGAATAAGTAGTCTAAACAGAGTGTGCAAAGATAGTTGTCAGAAAGATTAATACAGCTGTTACTAACACAAACCTTGACATGCAGCTAGTTTACATTCTCTGTTCTGTATTATATTATCATCAGGACAATCTAAGCCTCCAAACAGAGCAGGAGTTTTCTCGCGCGTTCGTGTTTGTTCTCCGATATCGCATGTAACAGAACATTCGGACCAATCAGTCCAATCACCCATTTCACAATCAACTGAAAGTATTATTATAATAAGACATTTAATATTGAACTTAAAAACTAATGAAAAAAGGCAGAGACAAGATGGATTAAAGATCAAAGATTTTGGAAACTATCCACTTAATTATAGCAAATTTTACAAAAGTAACTTTACCAAACTCGTGTACTTTAGCATTATTTATCTTTCAGTAATACATTACCAGGACAGCTTTGTATGCCACAGTCCTCCTCTTGAGAAGACTCTCCACTGCTACAAGTAGGCCCTCCACCAGAGGGTGCTGGGCAGCTACATGTACGTGTCTTGGTACGTCTTCCAACATCACAACTCTGGGAACAAACACTCCATTCATCCCAGTCACACCATTCTCCAATAACTTAAAAAAGATAACAATTATAGCTAATAATCAACCAATCAGAGTCAAGGATTTGCTTTGAAGTTAACTGTTGAAGATAACCCCATGTGCATGTGATAAAACAAATTTTCTGACTTTTCATCCACTTCTTAAGCTTAGAATTAAAATTAGCTTTTGTTCTACGCCTAGATAAAACTAATGCTAATCAAAGGAGAACCAGCAATTATTTTCACTATTAAATAAATTTATATTTTAATTTCGCATCACCACATTTCTTTGAGACTACTGGCAATGTAAAAACTATGCAATAAAAACTGAAAGGCCTTAATATATCTGTATTGTGTCAAAAACCAGATATCCAAAGTAACATAAGGACAATTGCCTAATAATTACAAGTTGGCTTAATCCAAAATCTAGAAAAATTGTGGCAAAGCTTCACAAACTGCTGACCAATAAAGAATGTTGAGCACAAACTGAGTTATTTTACGATTCAGACTTTAAAAAATGTTCTTCCAATTAGATAGCTAGTATTAGCTTCAAATACAAATAAACAAATTCCATCTCCAAGAGATTTCTACAACTTGTGCACACTTTTACCTGGGCATTCTTCATCTCGGTTACATGGCTCTTCTTCATGGGAATCTTTAGGATCACATGGTAAGCCGTTACATGATGGAAGTGGATTATTACATTGTCTGGTTCGCATGCGGATGCCCTTGTCACCACAGGCTGCGGTACATTCAAACCAGTCTGACCATTCGGAGAATCCACCGTCAACTGAAAAAGTTTTAGACTGGAATAAACTATCTCAAGCACCTGAAAATATGGTTTACAGTTGGATTCCCTACAATTTTCCAAAGTAAAATTTACCAAAACTTGTTAACATTAAAGATTTTTTTACTAAGAGCATAAGAAAAAAATTGTCAGTGGTGATATGGTGGTCTGCAGAGGTGAATCAAAAACATCTTTGGTTGTCTAGACAGCACTAAAAATACACTGGGAGTAGGATGCGTATCTATCTTTTTGATATAGTGATTAAGATTTATTTATTTTATAATATTAATATATGATATAGAAATGAATGGAAATATAAACTGGGTCCTTATACAATACAATAAACATACCAATAGCTTCCTTTAGGTCTTCACATGTCTTACTGCCATCCATGTTGCAGCGACAGATCGTACACTCGTCCTGACTGACGATATCACCCTCAAAGTATTCTATGTCATTGTAAATGCAATCAGGTTCAGGAGTTGGGCAGTCTTCAGTGTTACAAGGTTGGCTTTCTTCTGCGACACCTTCGCATTCAGCACCATTATTCTCCTTAGTTGGATTATTGGGATCTCTGAAAATATTTTTTCCCAATAATTATACGGTTGACAACATACAAAAATTCACTCTGACACAAGAATTTTATAGTACAATACATAATGCTTTGTGAATACCTCTCAATAAATTCAACTTAATTTTTTGCCATCTAAATGTAGAGACAGACAAGTGAAAGTTCTTAATATATTATTTTTTGGTAGAAAAATAATAAATATAACAAAAATTTACTTCTTTGAAATCTGATAACATGATCTAAACCAGTGGCCAATATGAGACGCAAGTCTTCCAAAAATGTGTTTCTTTTTTAAGTTGATAAAATGTTTGTCATAATTATATACTTTTTGGCTGTTAAAGTAGTTTCTATGATTGTACACAAACTGCTTGTATGTAGCAAACTATGTATGTGACTTACAAAATGCATTAAAGCACTATGCAAAAACCTATATTAATTTGTGATATATCATGGAAAATGAAATAGTGTTTTCATGTCAGTCAATTAATTTAAAATTCTAAACCATTTATTGTGTGGAAAAAATATCATACCTGTATCTGTTCTGCACTCCACCATCACATGATTTAGTACAAACACCCCATACAGACCAGTCTGTCCAACCACAGTTAACTAAAAGAACAAAGTCCACATTGTTAGTCTTGGGACACTTGCTTGGTTTGGCAATAAAATAAAGCAATACGACCCCATTTGATTACAGTTCCCCAAGTTTACTACTAACAAGATGTATACACACTATGTAAAATGGCAAGTTTTATTTTGGATAAGCATAGGTTTTATGAACAAAGAAATTATTATTTTAATAATTATGTTGAATTTCATTTTGTGAAAATAAATACATAGACATGTGAAATAATTCTTCCTAAAACCTCATCCACAATTTTCATAAAATACAAATTGAAATCAATTTTGCCAGTTGATGAAAAACAAAGTGATTGGTTTTGATATTTTCAATGTAATGTATACTAAGTTACCCTCAAATCTCATATTTTCTCACAATATCTCCTTGTGAAAGAGACTTGACAGTTGAATCAGCATGTGTTTGTAATACAAAGTTCTTGTTGTACATGCTACTTCACTAAAATATTATCCACTTAAAATGTGTCACAACCTTTAAGACTAGTTTTGACTACAGTTGTATTAATATTTAATATATAATTATCAAAACTTAAACACCCCATTAGCTGTTCCAAGAATATAAAGAGCCTATATTCATTGTACTATAAAACAAAAAAATTAAACATAATTTACCGTCACAATCCTTCGGGTTACATGTCAGTTCACCACTGGCACATGTGCATATTTTGCATGGATCAGAGTCATCCATTTGACCAGATGACACCAGGTCACCATTCTCGTTAATACAAGGACAACTTCCAACATCAATACATTCTCCGTTGTATTCTTTTGTTCCTTCCTTACACCGACAGCCAGGCTCACAGGCATCTTCGTCAACGCAGGTACTACCCGAACGATGATCGGCACAGGTGACTGGACACATGTTAGCACAATCAACAAACTCTTTACCATCGGTACATGTTTCTGGAGATAATAATGGTGATATATTTTTTAAAATCTACAAGACTTTTAATATCAGAACATGTATATGTTAAGAAAGAACCAAAACATTAAAACATGTGAATCACATGGGCTACAACTATGACTCGGCATAAAAATGTAGTGCAATCAATAAATTAGCATCAATACATGTTTAGCTGGGAAAATCAGCTTCACATCACAAACAATACAATCTAGATACTTGTACATGTCTGTGAAACAATGCAAAACTTTTAAATGTCTATGAAACAATGGTATTTTACATTCGCAAAATAAAATAAAATCATCTTTATTTCATATTAGCTTGCTTACCATTTTTACATGGTTCCACATTACAAGACATGACTTCTGTGTTGTTTCCCACACAGTCTGGGCCGTTGTACTTTGGTGGTGGATTGCTGCAGGTTCTTGTTCGGCTAACTATACCACCATTACAGGTGGCAGAACATGAAGAATATGGAGTCCAAGTTGACCATTCTCCCGGAACTAAAAGGGAAATGTTTCGATTTTGATTAAATAATATTGTTTGATAATGCCATTACTAAAACCGTTACTCTCACAATCCGGGTGTGTACTATTACAATCACAACTTCTGAATATTAGGAGCAGAAATGGTAATGATTATTACAAGCTGCCATAACTTAGTCTAGTTCTGTATTGAACACAATTATTAATTTTTTTCATCTGTTAAACAAACAGCATACACAGATTTTTTTTTCAAAACTTTGGAATCTGATTTTACCAAACAGAAAATACGACTGTGATTGATAATTTAGTTCAGACTTGTCCACAAATGAAATAAGCTTAGTTTTCTTTGCCTAACAAAAATCACTGAGTGGCCTGTGTGCAAACTAGCAGAGTAACAGTTTAAAGCTGTTACCCACAATCAAAGCTTTAGACAGGGAGAAACAAAAAATGAACAACATTTAATTCTCAGCAATTTCAGAAAACAAATCACTTCTAAAAAGGACTCTAAGCTCCTCCAATAGTATCATCTATTGAGATGTTATAAGAAACAGAATAATAATACCTATAATTACCTAGTATTATAAATCCCTCGGAATCTTTACTAAATTTTTTTATTTTAACAAGTTTTTAAACTATCATTTTGAATTATCAAACAACAAGACTACTGCTTGCACTGTCCACTTTTAACAAAAGTCTGCTGAACAGTGATCCTGTACAGTAACTTTGTTCTGGAATTATTAATTATTTTAACGTCAAACTCACCTGGGCAAGGGCCAGTGTTGCAATCCCTGTTTTCAATGTCATCGCCAACACATTTTCTGCCACCACCAAATTCTGGGATCTTTCCCCTAGAACGCAATTGGCTACCAACATCACATGTCTTGGTACATTCTGACCACTCAGTCCACTCCAACCAGACACAGTCTCCCTGGCAAATTTCATTTGTACAAGCTATGCCACCTTGTTCACAAGTACTGAAAGAACATATCAGTTATAATTATTCTGTTTTTAATTTTTTTATAAGTACAAAATTTTTCCATCTGTGGTCAGATGCACAGATACCTTTATATCTATGAGACATGATAGTACCACTAAATAAATATCACCAAAATCAAATGAAATGGTTTTATCGATCTGATGATCATTCCACAATTGACATGAATGTTCAGAATTTTCTTATTATGGCTTCCATCAATATAGTTGGAAATTTTTTCAATAAATGTTCATGTCCACCTGAAAGGGAAACTTTTTAATTCTGAAGGTTGGTGGCCATTTTTAATCCATAATGGTGGCCAAGTCAAAAACATTTAGTGCCAATTTCAACAAAACTTGAATCAAAATGAAAAACTGGCTATCTTTGATTCAATATGGCTGCCATGTGAAAACATTCATTGATAACTTGGAAAGTACTGGGGACCCACTTCAATGAAACTTGGATTCAAAAATGTTTCGCTAGATTCCTAAGATGAATATTTTTAGTGCAAAATTTGGTGCCATCTTGAATCTGAAATGGTTGCCATGTCAAAGACTTTGTGTTGAATGTCATATACTATGTCACCGTGCAACACTAAATCTAGTTTGTTTTAGCAAAAACACGATCAGTTATTTTCAAATTCAGCTCATACTTGCACTGATACATAAAAATAAGACATGCCATTATATTCTGTAGTAGAAATATATACAAACTCCTACCAGTTATTGCATTTTACATGCACTACAACATCCTCTTCCAGTTGACTGCCTAATTTCACAAGACTGTCACCTTCAGTCAATCCAGGGCTTCCATCTTTTTCTACATATCCAATGGGATCTTCCGGAGTCGAGCCTTTACCAAAGTTGTCTAGATAACTGGACATGTCAAATGTACAGAAGTCTACAAAACATTTTTTAAATTATATCATTTCCATGATCATATTCGGGCAGATTCGGAACAAAAACAAAGTTTTCAACCTAATCACATCAGAAGGCTGATGAAGATGGTGTGATAGGTCAAAAAAAGTTTAGTTGTAAGTTTGGAATTGTTTGTTATGCTGTTGAATAAATTATGTACAGTTATATTACTCAACAGTTTAACAAAGTACATGTAGCTAGTGTACAGGGACTAAATGCATAAAACTTTCATTTCTTGGGGCACCTTGGTATAATGATCAATGCATACAGTATATTTGATTTTATGTTGTTTTGCATAATATGGCTACGAAAATGGTCCCTGTTTCTCAGCATAACCATGACCATGTGGCTCTTCCCTTACAATGCTCAGTAGAGCTTTTAACAATCGTTGATAAGATTCTGAAGTGGCATAATCAGAATTTTTATTAAAAACTGAATGTTCAGGCTGCAAGTTGTACCAAACTGAAGAATGTATTATTATAATAATAAAAAATTTGTAAAAGGACCACAAACTGTTCAGTAAGCAACTGCTCTTCAACGAAATACTCATTTACTCACGAGGGCATGGTTCAGTAGAACACTCCTCAGTTTCCGCTGAAGCGCTTTCTCCACCTTCACAGTATTCATCTACACCAACACGTGGGGCTGGCCTTGTGCAGGTACGAGTACGTATTCGTACACCCTCACCACAGGTGACATCACATACTGACCACTGCTCCCATTCAGACCACCCTGGAGGTCCACGGCAATCTTCTGAGGAACAAGTGAAACTACCATGGGCACAAGTACTGAAAAATGCCAAAACAAGACACTAGAAGCAAGAATAGTAGCACTGACAATGTTTTACAGCTAACAAATACCACCATTGCCTTTGATAATTTATATTAATCTATGGCTTGATTTATACAATTATATCCAACATACACAATTAGCACACAAATTATGTAACAGTAATTTATCGATGCATATCCCAATAGCTGATGTGGTTTCAAAAAATGCATGTAATTGTGATATATTGGATGCCTTTATAAGGATTCTACTTTTTACCTGACTACGCATTTCTTGACAATTCATTTTGTAGTAAGTTTTATTGGTTGAGGCTGCATGGGAATAAGCATGAGAGTTGATCATTTTCATTAGTTAGAGATATTTAATCTATGCACTAGAAATAAATGGGGAAATCAGTTGTATTCTTATGCCATATGTAAAACTTGTCTTACCAGTTATTACAGTCAACAGATATCACAGTGCCAACAGGGTACATGTATCCATTCACAGCAGTGGAACCATCTTCCAGTAGTGCTCCCTCTTCAAATTCCATTGGCCACTCACAGCGGCAATCTAGATAATGCAGATTAACAAGTAGTTCCATGACACAAGGAAGACTACAGTATTTCATATTTATTATAATTATAAATTTATTAAGTGTTTATAGGAGGAATTATTATAATTATTTAGATATAAGATCTTAAACTTATTATTTTTATGCTAGTACTAAAATAATTCTGTATTTTCAAATTACAGATCTTACGATGAAATATTATCCTTGTAGCACAAATTGACATACAGCTAATAATAAAAGTATATCCTACAACGATAGAATATATAAGCACAAAATATGATTACATAAATGCCAAGTAACCCTGGGTGGTTTGTTAATAGATTCTAAACATGAGGGTATCATAAGGATTATACATTCAAATAGAAGTTAAACTTAGAAAGATAAGAAATCAGCCCCCTACGTTCATTATACAGTACCAACCTGATGGCAGAACACACTTCCCGTTATCTTCAACCATGTCTCCTTCACAGGCACAACCAGGTGTGCATGTCTTTGTGGTTACTTCACCACAGACAGTACCAGATCTGACATCCTGGCAAGAGCGCGGGCAAGATTTTTGGGCACATGTCATGTACACCTGACCATCAGTGCAGTTTTTGTCTAAAAACATACATTCAAACAATTAATATTATACAAAGAATTTTAAACTGTTATTCATATGATGTCAGAAACAAGTGACATGATTGTGTCTGGTTGTTTTGCAGCGCAAAGGCTTAAAGCATACTGTTCCCCGAATT
>JAOXYB010041605.1:0-12928 GCA_028565635.1 Phoronis ovalis | reverse complement strand
CTCTTTCAGAAAATACCATTAACTCTAAATCACCCTGCGCACTCCAGTAGGACATTCTTACAGATTCTTACAATTAATAATTAAAACTGTAAATAAAACCGTTTTGCTGTTCAATTAATAGTGAAGGTAATTTGCCTGACATTGCTGCTGCTGGAAGCCTTCATCAATACTTAACACAACTCCACGGCGGGTATGGTGACATTGTGTCGTTTTGGTGGGGAAAAAAGCTGACGGTTAGCATTGCATCACCTGAACTTTTTAGGGAACATTCTAAAGTTTTTGACAGACCGGGTAAGTAACAGACGAGGTCTCTTATTACAAACATAAATTAGTCGTGTACCTGCAGAATCTGTTTTACTTAATAGAGTTTATAAAGTAGTGTAAAAATACTAAATCTATTTCTGATCATTTAATTATAGTAGTGCATATCGATGCAAAAATGCTTTGTTCTCACTAAACAGCACTTGAGTATAAATATAGGAACACATTACAGAAGTAAGTATGACCATTTCATTTAAACATGAGGAATTTCTGGTTTGTGGTTTGTGCTAGATAGAACAAGCTATAATTGACTTCCGCATGTCTACTATCCATGTAAAGCACTGCCAAAGAAATCTTAACTTTTGTTTAAATATATTTTTCTCTGTATTAATATATATATATATATATTCATTAACAATATTCATTTTCTTTAAGAGCATTTATATCAGTTGTTTGAGCCGCTTTTTGGCTCTGCTTCCACCACATATGCCAATGGTGCCGAGGGTAGACTGAGGCGTAAAATATATGATCGATGCTTCAGTCATCAGTCAGTCTCGAATTTTCTCCCAACTTTTCACGAGGTAATCAACATTACATTTTTACAGTATCCAGAGCCGGATCCAGAGCTCAGTGTTTGAATGGCACGTACATAACTAAAAAATACAAACTTGTGTCATGAGTTCTTTCAGAGCATTTTGTACCATACGTGCTATCAGTGTACGCTTAAATCCGTTCAATGATTATGTGTTCAGTGTGAAGTATGTCTCGTGTGATTGCAGAGAATTTTAGGATATAATTTTTTTTAAATGTTGCTTCTTTATTTTGTGCAACAAATAGTTTACTTTCTCAAAATTTAAACATTTTAAATATTTATCATATTTAAGACTAACTTTCTAAGCTTAAATACTATTAAAAAGTGTTACAATTGTCTGTGTATCATCTATTTTATTAATTATTGTCACAAATTCACAAATGCACAAGAAAGCTCTACTGAAGAAAGTACATTTTACATTATTCTTTGTTGCATAACTTTTATAGAATCGAATTTTTGCGATAACTTTAGAAAAACGAAAAGTCCACTAAAACACATATAGCAAAGTGATAACGTAATAGGAAATAGTGCAATTCGAATTTTAGCAATACACAGTTTCTCAGAAAAATATTAAAGCTATTGGGCGACAATTTATTATTGAAAAATATTTTTCTGTCAGATGTCGCTGCACGCAGCTAAGCGGGTGCTAAAAGAGCCTGATGTAAAAGGGTCCATTTCAAAAGATACGAGTATATGGTTGCACTGCGCATGCTATTTAACAGGAAGTTGTATTTTATTATGACGTTCATTTTAAGGAATACGCATATCATTAATAAGTAATAATGGATAATAAAGGGTTCTTTGTTTGGACACTGCAGGTCAGTAATTCGTATGCAAATGACGGCAGTACCTATCATATTTCAAAATCTCATGTATCACTGTACAGCGACATCTGGTGAAAATACTGTTTTTCAATGTTTTCCATTGTTTTGTGAGAAACTGTGTATTGCAAAAATTCGAAATTTACTGTTTCGTATTTGGCCACCATCCCGTTTTCACTTTGTTGAATGTGTTTTAGTGAACATCTCGTTCTTCCTTAAGTTATAACAAAAATTGGATTCTTTAAACATTATGAAACAAAGCGTAGTGAAAATTACGCTTGATTTTTTACCGGCTAGAAACAAAATACATGCCTAGCTAATAAATAAAACAAGGGATACAGACCTTTTAGACACGCTGTATGATAAGAAGTATTCAGGATATAATATGTGTGGTGAGTATGACTGCATGTTTCAGATGTGTGCTAAATTTATAAATGACGCAACACATCTTAGAGTACATATATATGATCAACGTATTGTAGGTGGGAGAAGAGATGGTAAAGAAATGGTTGTCATTTTCGCCTAATGAACACATTGCTTTAAGCAAGTACATGTTTGTTTTGGCCATTAAAGGGACAAGTATAACACTTTTTGGGGATTATTTTAAAGACTTTGATCATTTTGTGTCGTTGAAAGAAAATTATGAAATTGTAAGTATATTTAAATTGTTCTTTTTACTTTGTGCGTTGATGTATATATAATGTATACATTGTACGCTAGGTGTATATTTGAACAAACCACATTTTCGCTCAACAATTTGCAACTGCAGCTTTAACGTCAAATTTAAGCAGTTCTTCTGCATAAGTACACAGCACTTTTCAACATTTGCTGAGGAAAAATATTCAAAACTCGGTTATTTTCATGCCTACTTTTAATTATGACGCTTTATTGGAATTAAACTGTAATTCTTACGAAAGTGAGGGCATTGAAAGAACGCTCTTGTGAAGATTTGATATTTGTACATTTAAAATAATTGCCCTTTTAGTCTCAAAATCAGATTTATGAGAGAAACTGTAGGTGTTTTATTTGATTTTTTTTTCAAACTAAAACTAGGTTTGGGGTGAGATGGAATCCAGATTAAATGAAAGCGAAACTATACCAGATGCTTTACGATTACAGAAATTTCAAAAAGGTAGTAATGTTACATTTTTACACAGCGTTTTGTCAGAAAGCTAACAATCGTAAGACCACTTCATAGTATTTATAACTGTTGGAATCATATTTTGTTTCAGTGTAATCTGTTTACTCTTTGGTTTTTTTACAAATAACGCATTTTTCTGAAATGTTTCAGCACTGGAGAGTATTAAATTTTCCATTAAAGAAATAATCGAACAAAGGAAAAACCTACCCCAAGAAGATCGTTTTCCTGCACTATATGTAGACGTACTGATTAATTCAGGTTTTTCTGAAGATGTCATTCTAGCCGATGCCATCACTATATTTATTGCTGGAATACATACTTCTGCCTATTGTAAGAACAGCATGCTCTTGTACAGACTCTAACTTATTGTTGGTAATATATTGCTCTTAAGTTTACAGAGTAAGCGAATAAAATGTTTCAAATAAAATATTAAAGGTCAAAGGTTAATGCTTTTGGTTTCGTAAATAGTGGGTAATGTCAGTCTACTGTGACAGAGTATGCAAGGAATGTCCCAACGTTATTTAACTCGGGACGTAAAATTAAGTATTATTTTTAACTTCGTTACAGCTGTACTAATCTATCTTTACGTCCCATAAAATGTTCATAAGTCCGTTACCTAACTGAGGAACTGGATTACACAATTTCCTTATACATAACTGACCAACTTCCTAAAATTGTTCCTGGCTAACTTGGCTATTGTTGCATGTGGTTGTGCCCAAGGGTCAGGCAACATACTGAGTCAGTGGGCAATTTTCCATAGTTGAGACAGAGCATGTATGTTAGAAGCAAGATTCCAGGAGAAGCAAAAAATAATTAGTAACAAAATGTAAGTATTTACTATAGATCATTCTGAGAAGGTATTACCTACAAACTAATAGACTCATCTATATAATCTCACCTGAGGTGCCAGAGACAAGTTGTGTAAGGAAGTTGTGTAATGTACTTCCTCAGTTAGGTAATGAACTTAAGAACATGTTTATGGTAAAGGTATAGATTAGTTCAGCTGTAACGCATTCGCTTAACCTATGCTACTCATACGGGAACAAAGTTCTGATAAAAATAGTCAGAAAATGTTTATGGTTCTTACGATTTCAAAGTATTTATGTACCTAATCCGTTATATTTCACGTGCATAATCCATAGACTAAAATCTGGTTTCCCATGCATGCGTGATACATGCTAAAAGTATATCTGCGTACCTTCAAGGTACGTATCGCATGGGTATATAATATGGATATATCCTCAAGATTCGTAATGATCTAGAACAGCCACCAACCCTGTGTCTACTAGGGTTAGGTACATGTTGTACTATTATATTTAGGGTAGGATTAAGGTTAGGATGGGATTAGGTTAGTATGTATATACTTAAATATATTCCAGAACTTCGCAAGGTTGATAGAATTATATGATATGATTTGAACGCAGTTCTTTCAATTTGTCTTCGTGGTGTACATGTAATGCTTTGAAGTGCGGAGCGAAAGGTCTTGGGTTCGATTTTCGCCTGGAGCCAATAAAATAAAAGCTAAGTCAAAGTATGTGAATGAGTGTAACGCAGCCAAGAGGGAAGTTGACAGAGCACTAGGTAGGTAATAAAAGCAATTTTTTTAGGTGAAGGGACACTAGGGGAGCTAATCAGCAGGGTATACTTCAGCATACTTTTAGACTAAGGATTATACATGTGAAAGATGGCGGATCGAGTGATTTATGGCATTTATTCATTAGTACTTTTTTTATGTCTTTTAGTGATGATCTGGTTGTTCTACTTTCTTGCTGCCAACCAGGACGTTCAAGAGCAGTTATACCGACACATACAAGACGAATTTGGTGACGACGAAAAGACTGCTCCGGCTATCTCTCAGATGAGGTAAAAATATGTTCCGTTTCAGGAAGCACTACGCAAATTGTGAATTCTAACTGTTAGATTGCTTGACTATTCACTTG
Source organism: Phoronis ovalis (assembly GCA_028565635.1). NCBI lineage: Eukaryota > Metazoa > Phoronida > Phoronidae > Phoronis > Phoronis ovalis. The sequence continues at coordinate 8,173 of JAOXYB010041605.1, read as the reverse complement.
TTGCATGAAACCACAACTGGGGGGCTGTAAGTACGCATCATTTAAAAATATCTATCCCGCTTTGACGAATGCCTGTAGTAAAGAACAGTAGTGGCCTATATCCCGCTTTGACGAATGCCTGTAGTAAAGAACAGTAGTGGCCTATATCCCGCTTTGACGAATGTCTGTGGTAAAGAACAGTAGTGGCCTATATCCCGCTTTGACGTATTCCTGTTGTAAGGATCTGCAGTAGCGGCCTATGGAATAGTGATTTCTACTATCACTTGTACTATGCATAACAAGGTATACAATAGGTACTTTGTGTTTATAGTTGTTATTGAGATATGTTTTCTGTAAAAGGGTGCTATAAATTTTAGAATGACTTACTTTTTTCGACCTTAGTTATCTTCGCCATTGTCTTGATGAAACTTTGCGCTGTGCACTAGTTGCTCCATATGCTGCAAGGGTTCAGGATTTTGACTCAATATTAGGCGGTCATCGGATACCTAAAAACACACCGGTTATCCATGCTCTCGGTGTTGTAATGCAAGATGAGAGAATCTGGAATCAACCAACTAAGTATTAAATATGCTTCTTATATATTTAAATAGAATAGAATTTTGTTACGCAACTAATATCAAACAAATGCATGATGTTTATGTACAGAAAATAAACTATTCATAACCTACAATACATTAATACTCCTATAATATTCAAAAATATGTACTCGCCTATACATCGAAGAGAACACCTATTATGGCAATAATTTATGTTTTATCGTCGTTTACTGAGATGTCTGGTATTATAGATGGGGAAAAGACAATTAAGCCGCATCATTGTGCCATGTCTTTGCAGATTTGATCCTGAGAGGTTTGATCCCAAGAAACATCCGTGGCACGCGTTTGAGCCGTTTGGTTTCGCTGGCAAGAGAAAATGTCCTGCTTACCGATTTTCATACATGGAAGTGTCTGTTTTTGTGACTATTCTGCTGAAAATGTTCAAGGTATAAGTTAAATATTACGTAGTCTTAGTGACATGTTTACAATAACTTATTCTATATAGAGCGTACTGCTATTAGCATGTTTGATGATTGGATTTTGAAGAGTATTGAAAGTTAAACCTACGTATCATATGACTCTTCGTAAGATAAACTTAGGATTTTGTACACGTACTGTTCTTAAAAGTAAAAGTAAAAATGGCTTTACGATATAAGAACAGCAAGTTAATCATGATTGAATTAAAATGTAATGCTTTTGTAAAAACCGAAATTGCCAATAAACCTGTTATACAGCAACAGACTAAATGGGGACAACTATACATTTAGTAGTAACACAGTAACTTAAGTAATGTATAATAACCAAGTTCCAAGGCAAGGTTGGCATTTTGGTTAATAACAAACTGGCTAACTTTTATTTCAGTTTCACCTTGTGGATGATCAGGTGGCCGTCACTCCTGTTTACGGACTGGTTACAAGGCCTAATGAAGAAGTTTGGATCACTGCATCAAAGCGAATCTAAAGCATTCAATTGACGCGGTTTGTAAAACAGTGTCAAAGGGAGGTTAAATTATTAAATCACATAAACAGTGTCAAAGGGAGGTTAAATTATTAAATCACATAAAGTAAAACAAAGAGAAGTAAAACTGAAAAAGTAAGAAATTTAATATAGTGAAAACGAAATTAAAACATTTAAAGCGAGTTTTAGATTACAGTTTTAAAGTATTAAGTGTCATTAAATGCATGAAGTAGAGACGGAAAAAAAAACTTGTTTACTGGCGCGACCGTTTCAAATTTTGCTATTGTCTCTTTTAGTTTTTTTCAAAATACTTGTTTAACAAGCCCGACAACTTCAAATTTCGGCATATTAATTGTCATTATAAAAAAAATCAGAAAACACGAAAACCCAACTTACACAAATTCTCACGGTGTTGTCTGATTTTCCTTTTCTTTTAACACTAAAAAAATCCGACCGTCTCGGTCGTTAAAATAACTTTATCTTTCTCACAATTTTTTATTAAAACCGTAACGAGATTCAAGTTGGTCTTAAAATTTCAATAACGTTACAGGCCCTTACTCATTACACAGCTGTAATTTTCTCCGGATTCTCCAACCTGGTAGCCACCTAGTGGTGATTATTGCAATTACTTTTAGTCAAATGTCCATGCAAATTGTGAGAATCCGGTGAGAATCATGGCTGTAACAGCCCTACGTTCCTAACCCCACTATTTCTAACTGCAGTTTTTTTATCTTTACCATTCATTGGCAGGATAAGATTGGGGCTACATCCATCATACGCTGTAAAATTGTAATTTATTTACTTTGCTGCAAACACTGTTACATATATAGGCACACAGCATTGTTGCGTAAATAGGTATAATCCTATAATCAAGGCTTATAATGCATTATGACAAAATCAATAAGAGAAACGAAAACTGATTATCAAACTAAATAATTCATTCACCGACGAGTCGTGAGTGCAGCAGTCGTAAGTCATGAGTCGTGTAATGTGTGACTTGAGAGTCGTGAATCACGAGTCAGTAGCGATGGGTTATACACCAGGAGTGGCCCAGAGGCGAAGAAGGGGAGGATGATGTACTAATAGGTACCTTACAGAATTATAACAATGACAGCTACAGCTAATAGAATGTTACTCTAATATAGTTAGGTAACTACAAACCAAAAGAAATATCCTTATAATAAAATATCAATGTTTCTAAACCAATCAAACTATAAACGCGATGATTACGTATTATCATGGGTCTCTGCCAAATTAAGAAACGTAACGCCACTACCGTATGTGGTAATCTAGTACAAAAAGATTTATTTGAAAAATTGCCCTAAATTAATTAAAAATTAATTTTTTAAAAATAATGAGAACCAATTAGAAAATAATTGAAATATAATTAGTGTTACAGGGTACGGGATCAACAATCGAGTGCAAAATGTATTACTACTACTGGTGCAGCTTTGAAATCAGTTTTTTTCGGGTAAAAATTGAAGTTTCAAAAACTAGAATGAACAAAGGATAATTTATAATCCCAGATATCGAAGAGTTTGGTAATATTTTTATTTAATGTCTAAATATTTCATTAGTATTTAGATCTTGATTATGTGCCACGTATACAATCAATTGACGAGGTACAATCTCAGATACGGAAATTTAACAATAACATCAGTGTATAAAAAAATACGATCAGTAAAGGGTTCAATTTATAAATAATATAGTTTGATGTGACCATATGGTATAGTGGTATTTCGTTTGTGACGTTGCGTTCTAATATGAGAGCATTAGTTATGCAGCAAAGGCATTACCGCCTTAGTTTATGATAATGATGTAGATTAAATGTTCACAAAGATTCTCGTTGAGGTTCAAGCTAATGCGGTATAATTGAATTTATAATGAGATTAATTGAAACATGCAGCGTTTGTCCAGAGGTTTGATAATGAAATTGAATCGAAATTTTATATAAAGCACATTAATTATGTCAATGCTATTTATATACAGTTGTTCATTGTATAAGGTACAGACAGCTGTTCCAGAACAGAATGATCATACCGGGAACCAGGACAGTGCTTATAAATCAGAGCAGGAAAAAAAAAAAAAAACTACCGTGACACAACCTGATGCTGTTTAGAAACAATTCTGTATATTGAACTTTACCAATAAATCAACAATTGCTGAAGACGTTTGTATTGAAAGTAACTGTAAAAAAGTAACATACAATTGGCTAAAAATACTAAATAAATCAAGATTGTAATACAGATTATAAAAGTCCAACTTGAAGAACAAATAAAACAAAAACAACACAGTCAAACAATAATAAAATTATTTCAGTCTGACTACATCCATTATTACTCAAGAAATTCAAAACTCCAATTCTACTTATAATATCAATTCTATCCATTATTTATATTTATGCAAAATAAAGTTTAAACAATAATTAACTTCTAAGAAACTGCTTTTGTAAGTCTAATCGACTGCAAGTGATTGTTCCACTAATTTTTCACTACCTCTAGGAGTTGGTTCTTGGTCGTTACCATCGACCTCTTGACCTTGTGTGGCATCTGTGTGACCTCCAGACATATGCTCGACAAACTGAATAAAAGCACCAACAAGGTTTGTCATATTGTGCTGTACGTTAGGATGGTCACACACGCCTGTGGAAGCATCTAAAGTATTTTGGGCAGCAGACAAATCTCCAGTTTCTTCTCCAGTAAGAGCACAACGAAACTCTTCAAGTTTAAGTTGTCTGAAAAAAGTACATTGGTACACTAATTGCCAGTCTGAATTCTGAATGTTCTCATCTGGCGTAAACACTTCTATTTTCATTTATTATCTTTTACTGCCACAGTATAAGCAGGTAAAACAATCACAAAACTAACATTACTCCATACATCATTTTAACTGAGTAAGGGAGGTCAGATGCTATGCCCACATAAGTTATATTTGTGTTGTGCTTGATAAGGAATTCCTTTAAAAAAACAAGGTGGTGAGAGCACCCCCTCTGTGAAATAACCTGTAAAGAAACAATACTGCTGGTCAGAGCATTTCCGGATTTTGCAACAATCAGAATTTATACAGGTAACATAAATTAAAGTTACATACTGAGCAAGTTGTATTCCATTCTTTTCTAGAATCTGCTGTTTAACCAATGGATAAGTTCGACATAAAAATGCTAGAACTCCTTCTGCACAGTCCACCTTAAGCTTTTCTGCATGTGATTGACTTTCCTGGGCTGTAAATAGTACATCAATATGGTAATAGTATTATACATATTACTATACAAAGCCTTCATCTCTTGAATAGACTATTTGCATGCACTTGGAGGGGCCACTGGCATTAAAATCAAACATTCCCAGCATGCTGCAGTTTGTTCATGAATATCACAATGGTGTAGAGAACAACTTCAACGTGGAGATTCTTAACCAATATTCAAGCACCTGCTGCTCCACAATAAAACTTTTTGACAACTTGTAGGTATGCAACATCTTTGATATCATACCTGCACCACCTTGTAATGATTTAATTAAGGAATCTACCCAATTTGCTTTAACAATTACTTCATCCAACCATGGATATCTACCAGCTACAGTGCAAAACACTGAAAACAATAAATAACATATGCACTAAAGTATATCTAATATTATTGCATTATACAAATTACTGTGTAGCTGCCTGTAAATATGACTGACGGCATTATAATCTGGACCTGTTGCTACAGTTTCTGAAAATCCCTTTGCTAGTGCTGAAGTGTCTATTAAATACTTGACACCCAAGCTTCTTGTCAAGTCAAACCATGTCCGAGCATTAGTGTGTAGCATACTGTAGACTCTATGCAAGTTTGTGTAGCTTTTACTAAATAATATATCAGCTTTATATTTATACTGGATTGTAGAAATGACGGTGTAATTGCCTATGTATACATATGATAGCAATATCTCCTGTAACTTTTGACATGATTTCTGAAAATCTGACTGAAAATTTCCGAAAATCTGCGACTGGCATAGTTTATGCAATTCTCTGTTCAGTAGTGCTTACCGCCTAATCTTCTTGTCCAGCCAAGCCTTGTCAGAGCATTAGCTTGTTGCTGTAAACTCTCAGCTAGTTTCATGGACTCGTCTAACATAAAACGTTCACACAAATCTACCTGGCTGTCATCTTGAGAAAAAAACGTTAACACATTTTCAAAGAACGGCATCAGGTCTTCTTGTGTTCCTACAAAAAGAAATTATAAAGTTGATGAACGGAAGTAACTCGCTTCTGGATATTCTCCATATATATTCCACGTGGTGTGTATACTGTCTAAAATATTACATAAGTGATTTCAAATTAAAGACGGTTACTTTTTTATGTCCGCATTTACAACAGAAACAATATGATAATAAAACTATAAGACGTCCATTTTTAACTAGTTCAAACAAATCTAATTGTGTCCTTTTTACAGAAGTTCAGCATTTGCTATTCATGGAAGCTTGAATCTGGCTATTAGGTAGTGTAACATTTACACTAATAAAAATGTCACATTTTATCTGAAATAACATCTTAATAGACTACTGTGTGTACCTGGATCTATTGTAGGAAAGTCTCCCATCAATGTTATAGCTGCCAAAACAAAGGCATCTTTCAGATAACTGGGCACGGTGTCATCTGGTACTAATAGGACTGCTTGCTCAATCACATATTTCAAAAAATCTGTTACAGCTGTATACGTTCTTTCAGTTCTTGCCGCAACAGAAGATGCTGCAAAAATACAATGGCCTGCAACTTGGATCTGAAAAAAAGACAATAAAATAACATTAGGGCTGTTCCACTTTTAGTTGCAAAGCATTGTGGGTGTTGTGTGGTCTTCTAAATCCCTCCCCCCCCCTCGCTGTACAATAAAAGCGAAATTATATCAAACATGTGGAATGTGGAGGTAGTTATCTGCAACCATGTACTTTTTTCAAATAATATTTTTTATAATAAAGTATAAATAAACTCTTTGAAATTAATATTCTTTCAAAACTAAAAATCCAAAAGTTAATGTTAAACGTCTCATAAAATTACGTTAACTGTTAGCATAACCAAGGCAACACTGCACAAATACTTTCCACCAGGCAACGTGCAACATAAAATCTTTACATAATTAAAGTAGTACCTCCCTGCGAGCATCTGGTCTTTCAGATCTTGTTTCGTACAGCAGTCTCATATAGTCCATAAGTACCTCAAAGAATTCGCAATCCACTAAGACCTGACAACACTTTACGTCAGGCACCATAAAGCTCAGTAAGACAACCAGGCAGCTTATGACATCGATAGGTTTATCATCATCATCATCAAGATCATCAGCTTGGTCACCTTGCAAACAGGTAAGCTTCTTGGCTGTGTACATTTTGTACTTGATGAAGTTGTCTCTCCTAGGAAACATTTTATAGAAACTGAGAAATTATACTAAGACACATATATCCAATACAATTTATTGAATATCCAAGTACATCAGCTGGGAATCATAAACTAAGGCAGTTCATTGATTACCATAAATATGTTATAATGGATAAACATTCAAATTTTCTCTGTGAAGAAGGTACAGTTTTGTTATTTGTTTGAATCTCTCTCATCCAGAGGATTCATTGAGTGAAAAGTTTGGCAATGTTTTTTCATCATAAGCCAGATTTACCTACCAGCATTACCTAGCACCTGTCCTTCCCATCCACCAGTCTCAGGGCAGGGCAACACATTTCTTGCATCATGCATCGGATTCCCTTTCTTTCATGGTTGCACAGGCAATTGAATAGCAGAGAACTGTGTATCAATTGTGGATAACCACTAGTAAGAAATGAGGGGCACATAAAAGATTAGTAAACGAGTTAAAGAAATATGGTAGAAAATGATATATTAATGAACAAGCTTACCCAAGCCCTACCATGTATGGCAAGGTGGCAATGAGTCGGTCATAGAAAGAGTGGATGTCAACTAGGCAACCAATTGACAAGAGGATGACAGTTTCAGCAACAACTGATTCGTCAAACTGAAAGAATATATTTAAGCAATAAGCTTAACCTTTTACAATTTCACATTGCACGGATCCTGCAGCATGTCAAAATTTCATTGAAACTTCATGTATTAAATAATTTTAAATATTGTTTGCTTTTGAGTAACTCCAGACGTGTCAAAAATAATGTAAAATTAAAAGTATAACATCAAGACAGTACAGTAGGTGTCAATGAAACAAATCACTGAATGGATATAACACATTTCCTGCATCACAAATTGAGCATTAAGTTATTAAAATCAGAGACATTTATCAATGACTTGGATGAGTATTTACCATTGCAGTAGGCTTTGACGCTAGGAAAGTGACGAAGCTAGTGACTTCATGTATCACTTCAGCAAGCTGTGGTAGTATGTGTTGCACAAGTCCTGGAGTTTCTTGTACTTTATTGTCATTCAAAATCACCATCATTAACACTGCAATGATACTGTAATAGGACTTCAACTCATCGCCTTTCTGATTTACCTAAAAGTAAATATTATATATTATTTTACTAGACACTAGTTAAAAAATGTTAACAAAGGAAGTGGGACTTCGTTATTAAATTCGCGTGTTTTGAGCAGTGTTTCACTCATGAAAGTTTAATTTAACAAGAGGTCTGCGGGTGCAGACAGATGCCCATCATATGATATAGTTTCTGTAGTTGTAAAGCCATCTTTGTATG
>JAOXYB010041594.1:0-12930 GCA_028565635.1 Phoronis ovalis | reverse complement strand
ATCCAAATTTTGTGAAATATAAGGGTAGCAATCCAAAATTTAAAATATTTGAGTATAGCAATCCATTTTTACGCAAATTGACTGATACAAATCAAATTCCAAAATTTATTTATGGATACAAACCTAAAATTACTCCAAATTATTTTCTGCAAGCAGTGGGTAGCAATTCAAATTTTTGAATATCTTTACAGTAGCAATCCAAAAAAATACAGCAAAAAGTATATACAATCTAAATCCAAAATTTTCAACTGGGCTGCACATCCCCACCAGAAAATAACTTACGTACACCCCCCCGAGGTTGTAACTTGTATCGAAATTGTATTATACATTGCACTGCATAGAAGCTGCGCTGTAAATATGAGATCTACCATTGTAGTAATCTAATTTAATCAAAATACATAAAATACACTTCATAAATATTGGCCCCATGAGGATTCCCAAGTGAACTTGGGTCACGGTTAACGATGCTTTAATATTTCCCTAAGAAGTTGCATGATCAACAGAGACCTGATCGAGATATGTTAGAAGTTGCTGAATATATTTCTATCTATAAATGTCTACAGCATGTAAACAAGACGGATTTGCATCTTCTAATTATAAAACCCTGTCACTGTTACAAATTAGTGACTAACAGAAATATACATAGGTAAATTTAACTTCTTGCTAAAATTAAAACAGTTTAAAATATCTCACCACAGAAGCTTACCAGAATAATGATGGCACCAGTTCTTATAGATAGGTCTTAATAGGAGCTTGACCATCTTACAAGGATCAGTGGTAATGATAACATGTTTTAATATTTTTTTGTTCTTGGTTTTGCAGTCAGAACTGTGGAATTGTGCAAACTGCCAACTGTTTCAGAGAAGAGGCTCTAAATAGGGTAAATGGCTTTATCATCAGCAAGAAAGAATACAAACACCAGGGATAAGAGGAAATACATATTCCACATGAAGGATTCAAGTCTATTAAAAACAGATTAAAATTATAAAAGTATACAATTAAAGACTATTTTGTAAAGCTGAAATTGTATTATACTAATATTCCAGCAAGAAGAATGTTATAAAAACAGTATCAGAATTAATAAACATCATAGGAATACAGAAAACTGCAGATCTCTTAATCTGTACATAACAGTAAGTTCAGTCAAACTTTTATACCATATTTCCATGTACTATCTTTCTTTTACAGACAATTATAAGCTAGGCATTTTTGCACAAAGTACACGGATTTTGCATTTAAGATATATCTTATGGAACCCCATTCTAGCAGGAAGAAGTACGTGTGGTAAAGGATGAGAGCAGATGTATACTTTAGAATCTTCCAAACAGCAGACAACAAATAAGCCATGTGACTTGTCAAAATATCAGCTGCTTACTGCATTTTTCAGAGAGATGAGATAAATTGTACACTTCTTATCAAAAACGATGAACCAAAACTTGAATCTGATGGTTAATTTTGGGTTTACCAAATGGATGACTGCAAAAATCATTGGTCTTGTTTAAAACCATTTATATATTAATAGTGTTCATTTACAAAATATCAAACATTCCCCACACATCCAACTAATGGAAACTTATACATTTTCCAGTTATTTCTCTAAAGGTTGGGAAGAATATATTTTAACCCAATTTAGGATATGTTAAGTTTTTGTAGGCAGTTGTTTCATAAGTACTAGAAAATATGCATGTTCTGGTGGCATCAGTGAAATGACAGAAAGGGATCAACTAGTCTCAGTTCATGATGCACATTATGTAAAGTTTCATCATGATTATGTTTCCAGTTGAAATCAGTAATTGGATGGCTTGTCCCAATCATTATAGGACTGTGCATCTGTTTTACAACATCCTCTTGTAAAACAGTCTCATTCCTTGCTACATAACATTGATTGATGATCACAATTTTGCTTGTTAGCATGTACATGTACCACTGTTCTATACACTTGCACTCAAAACCAAAAACTCAAAACCAAAACACTTTCGCAGGTTATCATAAGTTTTCACCCCTTTCACCCCGGTCAAATACTTTTCATAATATTTTTTAGATTGGATAATGAGTGAAGTGTCGATTTCAAAGTGCCAAAGCAATGGCAGATTGTTTTATTGAAATATCTTAATGTGGTGTAATATCAATCATCGGGAGCTCTGAATTGCTATACAGCTAAATTACTGTCCATACCATTTTGTCTTAAAACTGCAAAATGGCTGATCTTTGTGCATGCATGGTCTCAAGATGTGGTCCTAATGCCTTCAAGGTATGCATTGTGTTTTGATATCTAATCACACAACCCATCTCCCAACTGTCAATACACAGGAGAAGCTTCCAAATAAGGTGCAAAATGCCAGACAACAAGGAAATATTAGATGGCCAAGGTAAACACTCAGGGGGAAGTAGCAGTAGATGTCAAAAGTTAATAACACTGCTTAAAAATTATGTAAGCATCAATTAAAGAATGAAGTAAATTTCAGGACTGAAAGGTAATTGGCCAGCTGATTATATACAAAACCAGGTAGCTATTCATATCAAACCTATCATATATTCTGATTAAATTCGAGGTTATAAGTTTCATTTTACTTATTTATCACCAATAGCAGAAAAAACTTTAAAGTAGATAAGTCTGTGACAGTATTAAAACTTCAGAATGACCTATAATACTATTCAGTAAAAGGGATGTTATTAAGATTAGAATTATCAGAGCCCACTAATTTAGTTAACATTCCTCAAATTTGGATTTTCCTAGTTGACAAAACTATGAGGACTCTTTTTATAAAACACCTGTCAAATTGGCAGATTTTTGTGTTAGTCAGTGACCTAACAGTCTAAATTTTATAAAAATTCTACTTGAGAAAATACTAAGCAAGCTTATAGTGATGAGTTAAGAAGTTCAGGTTGAAATTATTCGAATTAAAAACCTTTCCCTTGCGATGAAAATAGTTATTTAAACAAAGCCAACCCAAAAAACATTTCATGATAACACTATTTTATGCTTAAATGTCATCTATAAACATTTAAAAGACATCTACACATTTTATTAAATAAATCTTTCCATTTTTTGTACATTTTCATCTTTGTTTGAAAAGATATAAACTCGATTTGGTTCTAGTCAACCATTGGGTCAATAAATCTGCAGCAGGCAAATAACACGAGGGGCACCTCAAGTCTAAGATTATGGAGTCATACCTTATATTTATTTTATTATATATCAAACCTCCATGTTACAGCTAGCCAACCTAATTGGGGTTTCTTGGAAATTACAAAAAATGCCCCAATAATATGGCAAAAGCTGACACTTATTTTTTCTCTATTTTACTTAACTGACAAACAGAACTTGTGCTTTTTTCTGCAAACAACTGGTTAGTAATATGTTTAGGTTAACTCTAGAAAAAAATCCAATGTATTGTAACAGATACATACTGAATAAGATTCTATAAAGCTTGATTAACACATAACCCTTGATTGACTACATCTGTAGTGTTTTAATCAAAATCATCAGTAAGAATCCCTGTGGGTTTCTTTACAGAAAACTTAAACATTGACTGGTATGGCTTTCACAATCCACAAACCACACATTGTGCCTGCATGCTTGTAGAAATGTCAGAGCAAAATATTCTAACTACGCCATACGTCCACTTTATTTGAGACTTTACATTTTCCAAGAAAGACTTTACATTTACCAATGGTTTTAACTATAATTAAATTTATAGCATTAATACAGGCCTCTTCTGTCACAGTAAGCTGCACACACATCTCATGGCAAACCTCAGAGGGGCTGTAATAGCTAGTGCTATTTTGCATTCCAGAAAAATGCACAATAGGCAACTGGAAGGAATTTTTTAAAGACTTTATTGGCATTCAAATATTTTCAAGTTATGTTTTATGTTTTTGTTCAATATTTAATAAGAGGAATTAAATAATACAGGGATGTTCAAAATCAAGTGTGAGTGAGTACTTGTAAGCTTTCTAAGGTGATTGAAATGTAGTTTCACTTTGATAATTGACACAGCATTTGATTGATAGATCGAAGTTACGCAGGTACCAAACTAGGGATTTCCCGATGTCTATCGCCAGAACTTCATTAATTCTAATGTATAAATACACCTTCCGACTGCCTCTATGCTGTGACATGAGAAAGCAGCAAAAATGTACTTTTAATGAAATTTCAAGTTGCATTTGCACATGACAACAAAAAAGTCTTGAATAAAATTGCAGCTTAATTAGTTTCTCGTCAACCGTTTCATGTAGCCAACTTTTAGCTCCGTCCGATAAGACCGGTCTGTAATATTCAAAAAAAAAATTTATTATAATAGCTGACACATTTGAAAGTGGCTAATCAAATCATTCAGTCTACCCTACAATGTACAAGATTAATGAAGGGATGTTCTACTAAGTACACTCCTGGTACTACATACACTATACTCCCACTATCTGCTCAGAGCATTAACTTAGTCAGATAAGAACTCAGTGTTACTACTTGTACAGTCTTCAACTTTCATTCGATCAAGGTTTAACTGGTGTGTGGCACAAGTATGTTCTAAATTTTGCTGACTATAATTTTTCAACTATTTGCATTCTACAAAAAGAAGTTGGTGCAACATGCTATTACAAAAGAACATGTATAAAGCTATTTGGGAGTTACCAGCAAATTTACAAACAAGGTGATGCACATCCCTTGATAATTAAATGGGTATACTTCAATTGTTGTTTTTTGGTAATTGTATTTAATGCTAAAAAGCAAAAATAAATTTGCAAACAGCTGCTACCATTGCAACATGGAAAACGCAATTAATTTTCAAAGGCATGTAAAAAGATAATTCAATGTATGGTATAAGAAATTGTCCTCAGGTTGACCCAAAATATCTCAAAACATTATCCCAGGAATGTATGGGTTTCTATGATTCTTGTAAAAGAGCCTTTAATTTGATTTCCAGAACCATAGGATGCCAACCATTGAATGTGCAAGAACCTATATCTTTTAGCAAGAGCTATCTCAACCAATTTCAGTGAGCTCAAGTCTGATTCAGATGTGCAAACACCCAAACTGATGGATTTAGAATGGGGACTACCCACTCACTTTTTTGTAACCACAGCCTGTTTTTAAAATTATAAATATCGACATAATCATCATATTTCTATCAGTACACAAGAATTAAAATTTTGAAGTGCTCAGAGTTCTACGCAACTGAAATAACTTGACAGTGCATTGGATCACTACTGTACATTCAGTTCCTGTACAGTATTCCAATATTCATTACCTCTATCATAAAATTGTAAAAACCTTGCCTAATGCTTTGAAAAAAAAGTTCTTTTTTCACTGCTTTTCATAGTTAGTTACCGATATATTTAACTCAACTCCAGAGAAAACATGGTGAATAACACTGCTTTAAAAAATCCTTAAAACAAGAGTACAAATAAAGATATACTACTGTACCTTTTTGTACAGCCAATAAAAACACAAAAAAGAACAGCAGCTAAATATACCGTAGTTTAGAAAACAATTTTCTGCAAATAATAACTTAGCCTGGGACTATAATAATCTTAATTATTCTAGATATTCTAATTCGGACATAAATAAGTAGTTCGAAACAAAGGAATTCCCTTTGGATATCCCTATGGAAACTTACCTACTAAATATAAATACTAATTTCCCTGAGCAATCTTGAATAGAAAAGATATGTTTAACTCCTTCAGCTTATCATTAGATATGCCACGAATTTCGGGTTATGTACACATAAAATCCTGACTAAATTCTCTTAAAATTGAGCTTTAAACCATGAAAGCCAGATTGACTTTAATAGTGAACTGCTGCTTGATGAACAAGAATTCTTCTTGACTTGAATATTCTGCTTGAATTACAACAGGAATATGGCCTTGATCCAAAGAAAAAATGGACTGGTCTGCTTCAGGGGGTGGTAACAAAAAACTTTTCAGATAATGCAAAGAATGCTCAAAATATTAACAGAATAATAAATTTATTACTTTAAATCGATCAATATCATCACTAAAGATAATAGCCATAAATAATACACAAACTATTGGTTTTTATAATAATTGAAAGGAATTTAAAATTCACAATTAAATTTACAAGGAGTTAATACAAGTAAGACAATGTTTGTACCTTTAAACAAAGAAGAAAATCTATTGCCCATTTTTTAGATCATATGTATAACGCATAGAGCATAGACATATTGCAAAGGATGCTATAAAATTATGGACTGGTCCTGGAACAGTTAAGCCCAGTTGCGAACAATTCATCACACTTTGACAGAATCCTATATTAGAGAATTTGATGACAGGGATTTCAAACTGCCAAAAATCTTGGGGCAGGATATTCAATCCTTTTTCCTGTTTTCTTACATGAACAAAAAGCGGAATCTAACAAGTCATACGTATATAAGAACTGTATAATCTGTAATCAGTGCAGAGATCTGTGAAGGTAGGCAGACTCAATATCTGTTGGTAATTCACTTACCTTTAGGGCAAGCATCTAGTTACATAAGTTCACCTATTAGAGGTACTCCATATATAATTGTTTTCATATACTTTACTATGTCCCTCGAATATTGACCATTTTTAAAGTAAACCATGAAGTTTTACAAAGGTCAGTATATTCTAAAATTATTCCTGGGGTTCTCACCTGAAAATAGTTTTTTTTTTGATAACTTTAATAATAATATTTTTGCCAAATATAAATATGACTTGTGTATCTTATTCGTCTGTGTGACATCACCATGTACAACGACTAAATTGTAATTTCTAAAAATCATATTCATAGTTCATTTACCTATAAAATTATACAAAAGAAAACTGCTCGTTCTAAGCAAATACAACATGTTTTCAATTTTTTTTAATTGAAAACATGTCATATTCATAAGAAGGAACTTAATTAAAATTAAGCAGATTTCTTGTTTCTATTTTTTAGTTTATTTGTTAACTAGCTAAACTAACAAACGGTGTTGGTTGCCTTGTAACAATTATCCTTGTTTTCAGAAAACCTGACTTATAACTTAACCTCATATAGGAGATGGATGTACACAATCTATTAAGTAGAGCAGGTACAGGTGTATATGCTTGTTGCTATGGAAATGACAAGTTAAAGAGGTTCCAAAAAGCTAATAGTTTATTATGCTGTCAATTTCACCTGACCAAAGCTTTAGAATTGACACACAAGAATGCTTGGAAATGATTTTTTGTAGGTAGTCTACAAACTTCAAAAGGCAAAATGTATCAAAGACTTAATCGTTCACCAGGTATGAATTTCCGCGAGGCTGTACAATTGTCAAACAAATATGATCATACCTTGATATCAGATTTTTGTGGGCAAACAGTCAAATTTATGTAGACAGGAACCATCAGTTTTTATTATTTGAAACAGGTCCTCTATAAAGTCAATTCTAATCGAGGCATACAGAAAAAATACGATTTTTAAAATGTTTCTTTTGGCATTCTTTTAAAAAGTGCACAAAAATACAATGACATTTGGTCTTCTGCGAAGTTCATACTGTTATACAAATGTACCCCCAGGTAAAATGTAAATTATTACTTGGACTTTGCCGTTTATCCATAATTAGGATTCACCTAATGCCCTAGAAACACATTTACCTACAATTTATTTTGGATACTGACAGTACCCAAATGTACCACGTACACTTACATTTCCTGCCACCCCAAATTTAGTTACCATGGTGATGTTTATTACCTGCACCATACATAGCATCAGAGTACCTTATATATATATATATCAACATCTTCTAAAAAAAACTTACCTTGTAGCTTAAAGAACTCAGAACAGTCTACTCTTGTTCTGGCAATGATTACAAAAAATAACAAGTTCATTTGGCCTTATTGATTAACCATGTCCATTCATAAGGAACAGACATTCTTATCATAGTAGCAGTAGTGGTCAGATGCACTCAACAGTTCATGTCTAAGACCCATGTTGGTTAGATTCAGCAGCACAAACCCATAAGCGATAAATCAAGCGATTGTATCCAATAACACAGCAAAAACTATCAGAACAAATCTTTCACAGGTAGAATTAATTTCTTTTGTCATTGTGGGCTTTAACATTATTTATCACATATGAATATTTTTTTCAAACATTAACTTTTAAAATAAAATTTCGAGATATCATTTTGATAACATATAGTTTCGACAAATGTAACTTTCCTTAATCTAATTATAATTCATCAACTCAAACTTAATAGATATGTAACAATTTATACTTGTATATAGGTTGTTAATCCTTTTAAATAGTTAATTTATTTTCTTATTTTTTTGTGCTCCAAAGCAAGAAGATACTTGCATACAACAAGATATATCAGTCCGGGATATTTCAACCTATGAACAGAATCCTGGGATTTTAGTGACACGCCAACAAGGACCATCATTTTTTAAATTAAAAATAAAAGGTATTAGATCGACCTGTTTTCTGACACTGCCATTAGACAACCGTTTCACCGATTCTATTCAGCAACCCTGTGAAAATTTAATTTTAACCAAGGAATTAAATTACCAACTCTGTATATGTAAACCTACACAAAAAAGCTACATATTTAATATTCTAAATCATAAGTAGTTTTACAAGCTTTAACTTCAGAAAGTATTTGATCCAAAAAGGACTGAACTGAAGTACATGTTTAACACAGAAATAATTGCTCAGTTCAAAGAGATTCCTCAATTTATTTTAGTGTACAAGAAAGCTGACAGCCCAATTACACTAACTGACAATTTTGCACATATCCTTAAATTGAAAGACATCTTAACTGTACTTAAAAATTGTGCTACCAAGTGACAAGAAACCACATAAGACACTGAGGTGAAATATTGTGTCCAGTAAAAATTACAAAAGTGAGAAGTCGGCTCTTTGAATTTTCAAAAAATGTCTCCATTGCGATCACGCAAACAAATTTGTGTCGAACTTCAAGAAATAGACTTCTTTTATTGTACAAGATAATCGGTTTCTTATAAACTTTTTGACATTTATTGAAAATACAATATTACGAAATTTCATAAATCACTATTCAGCATGATATATGTCTACAATAGTAGTAAATACAGACAATATCACTCAGAAAATTCACACAGCGTTGTTGCAATTATACCAAAATTGAATACTAGAGCAAATGTAATCGGGAGAAACTAGGGTCAGTAAGATGTGATACCCCTAATTTTCTAAAGTTACATAAATATTTGCCAAATTGAGTTTATACATTTTTCATTATTCTTATATGTCAAGTAATGATGTAATTAAATTGAAAACATTTTTTAGCATTTTTATGAGATGCAGTGTGTGTGTGTGTAGGCCAGTTGTAAGAATACACATGCACGTGTATATGAACTTACTCTGGTCATTTCTTGAGCAGACAAATCAAAACAATATTTCATTTCTCAGCTTCTACAAATTGCAATACATGGAAAATAATTTTTCAGAAGATTGATTAAAGATGAAGAAGAAGACACAATATTAGGGCAACCAATAGTCCTCATTCACACTTATACTACAGTTATGGTAACTCTCCGTTTTTTGCTGCAAATTTAGTGCAATCGCATTCAATAGGCATACGTCCAGTGATAACTTAGCTATGAAACTTACCCACACCTGGTTGCATGATGTTTAACATATTACGGCATTGAAAGTCTACTATTCACTGAGCTCAAGGTGCTAGTGCTATCAATTATACAGTTACAGCTTCCACGTTTCTCCCTTACAGATTGAGGTGTACAGATTGTGCGGGTGTAACCAGCAGTCATGCCATGTAAAGTAATGTTGTGTGTCTTGTGCATTGTTCTGCTGTAAACTATATTTAAACACATATTACAAAATACTCTATAAATTTGGAAAATAAACCAAATTTATCAAATAAATAAAGTTATGTAACCTTACACTAACTCCCTAAGAACAGTCCCCAAATCCTTTCTCTTAATCTTCACCTGGCAATAAGATTTAAACAGTAACTAGAAAGAGTTCTACTATATGAATGAAGAGATTAATTTAAGCAGCTTTTTAGGCCATGTAATTATTAACAATGAAGGCTAATTAAGATATATAAGTGAACTTGATAAACAAGTGATACCAATTGATTAATGATTCAAACACAGAGATTTTTATATCAGATGGCACAAGTCTGTGGCATGTGCCTTGGTTTCTGTTTCATTGCCTATGATAAGGACAGCATGTATGTTCAATATTTACATTATAATGTCCAATGTTCATCATCAATATCATTTCAGTGCCTTGTCTACCTGCTTTGTCTACCTGGTTTGTCTACCACCTTTTCATTTAAAAATCTATGACTGAGGCACCACAATAGAGGTAATTTAAAAATCTGACCTATAAAACAGTAATTTTTTTTGCAAAATGCCTTGTTTGTTTAGTGGTAGATTGAAAAATAGTAATTTTCTAATATAGCAGTGTGATTTTGTTCATAGGAAATACTGCATGTTTATTCCAACTGAAAAATATTTCTAGGTCATTCTGAATAGGTGTCAAATTGTGAAAGGAACATTCAATGAAAAAATTTTGATCTCTGAGAAAAAGAGTGAGATCTATCTTTTTATACGGTTCCCATTCCCAAATGATAATAGAAGTCCAAATCCAATAGAAGTAGATTTGACTATAATAACTATGCTGATTCCATATTACCTTAAAAAATCTAATAAAGCATTGGCTACATTTACTAAATCCCTCTGTATACAACAAAATGTAGATAACTGACCTTTAAAGAAAGATCAATTTATTGAAACTCTTGCAGAGACAGGGTTAGTGGTTCTCTTAAATGAAATTTAGTACAAAACAATATTGATTTAGGAGTTGTTACAATCAATTATGAATGCTCAATAACAAGACAGAATCTAGCAAAACACTTGTTCATATTAAATTTGCTACATGCTATTGTGAACAGTAAAAAATCTTCAAGGTCACTCTGGGGCTCAAATATTGACTGCTTAGAATGTTTTCTGCACTACTGCAATGTCATTATATAATACATACGAGCACCAAAAATAATTAAAGTCCCTAAAAAGTCTCAGAACACATTTTAGTTAGCAGATGCAGTTCAGTTATGTATGCTGTTTAGTTATATAAAAGATCTTTTGTTTTTCATATTTTTTTAATAAATATCACATATTTTTGATAAATTATTAGTGTAAGTGGCTTTAAAAACTTTAGTTACAGGTTTTACCCAGAAGGGACTGAGGTTTTTGATCTACCTTATACCTTGTAGAATTTACGGTAAGATAGATAAATATTAACATAAATACTTGTACAAGGATATTCGGATTTGTACAATGTAAACTAAAAAAGAAATATCTTTAATTTTTTGAAAGCAGCAACACAATGAAAAGACATGAAATGAGCAGTTAATATGCTGTGGCTATAAAGATAAAAATAAACTTAGCGGGAATTCCCTTTCTGTTTTTATTTACTATAAACTAAATATAAACATTCTGAAAATAGCATGGAATAATTTTAGATGCATTGTAATAAATAGAAGATTAAAATAGATTCCAAATATAACTCTAAAGGGCAATTCCAATAGTGAGCTATTCTTAACAGTTTATGAATAATCAGGGGATTCCAGTGTGGACATTTTTGAAATTCACAGATATCATTAAACTTTTAAAAAAGGTAGGCGAATTTTGTAATTTGTGGAGAAATATTTAGAATTTTAACTGACTGGGGTATTGGTATGTAGACGGTCAAATTATATGTACGTAGAATTTTGAAGTGTCTAAAACAGCCCACCTTCATTCTTTTCAACAGTAAAAAATGTTCACATGCTGCTATAGAAAAGTGTGATATGATATAAATTGTTAGAAATTTTTTTAGGTCACATATTTGCCAATGAACATTAGAGTAGAAACAGATTTTATTGCAGCATACTGATTGATAATGCAACATATTAGATCTGAAGCACCACTTTTAAAAACAACTTTCGCATGTCAGTTTTATGTTCACATAAAGTACAAAAAGTTACATACCAAAATATATTGAAGAATTCAAATCGGGTTGGTTACCGTTTTCGTGATTTCAATTAGCGTTCTTTTCAAACTGGGATGTGGATACTGTAAAAAATTAGGAGTAGGCGTTTAATAACTGAGGGCGGATAAAAGGAGACTTGTCTCCATTCTCACGACATAATAGCGTCTTGGTAATAATTGTTCAATTTCCCTTGTAGTGCCACAGTTTCTATTTTATCCAATTACTGAAGCCTATCACAATTTAAACATTATCCTAATATCTTTACCCTTTTAGGATGAATAAGGAATTAATGAACATATTTCTGTACATGATTTTTGCTCATTATTGGAGAGCTTTAGATTCTTTAATACGAGTAACAAGTGAAGCATCCGCCTCTGTATGTTAAAGCGCGAACTAAATGAAAATCACTCAAATATTTTTTACAAAATTGTCTGCAGAAATACAAACACAATCTACTAGTGTTTTTCTTTCTCGATTTAACAGTTGTGGTAGATAACAGTTGTGGTAGATGCACTAGCTTACTGGTTACCCACACCTGGTCACTTGTATTTAAGAATGTTAAGCTTATTATTGATATTACATAACATTGCTTCAGGACAACCTGCCTTGATCAATGTTAAAGGTACAACTTGTTAATCACACAACAATAGAAATAGCTATGTAATGTACAATTATGACTAATTTATATAGATTTTTTTAGTTCCATGCAGCTCTTTCTGAAGCCTCTCAATTCTTTGAAATTTGCTGTACACTATAGGTCTTCTAAACTGTTGGGAGATGTAAAAATAATATATTATAATCTTGTGTTGGTCTGTTAAAAACAGTTATAGAAGCAAAGAAAACAGTGACACTGACTAATTTACTAACTATTTTGTGAAATAGAATGTACTTTTTTAGACTGACAATAGTTGTTAGGAACATTAATTTAGTCAGTTTATTAACAGTGTGTGTAT
>JAOXYB010041583.1:0-12933 GCA_028565635.1 Phoronis ovalis | reverse complement strand
TCCGCAACTAACTGTGTACAATTAGGTTAAGCAGCTTATAAAATATATAAAATAATATATTGAATACTATTACTCTCTACTAGTACTACTACTAAAGTACTACTAGTCCCGATTTCGCGAGCTCGTGCTGTGCCTCAAACATTTTCTGTCAGACAGATGAGGCTTGTCGAACGTCACGAATCCTTGTATATCAAATCTTAGTGAAAGTGACAAACTGTCCAAAAAGTGTGTAAGCCTTCGTATATGAGTTAAAATAGTATTCTCCTGATACTGTGTGCCTATTGAACTTCAACTTTGACTATTCCAATGACCATTTAGAACCCCTGCACTGGCATGGATATAGAACCATATGCTAGGCAAAAATTACGCAATCGCTACCCTAAAGTCAATGTGGAAGACGAGTTTGTGGAGGAAATATGCTGTATTTTTTGTCAATGTGCTAGTGCAGTAGTTCCAAATGGTGATTGGGTTAGTCATTGTTGAAGTTCGATAGGCACAGAGTATCAGGAGTATTTTAACTCTTATGGAAAGTATTATATACATTTTGAATGATTGGTCTTAAATGGATTGGTCACTTTCACTATGATTTGGCCCAGGGGGGGGGAGATTTATTAGCATTAAATATAGTAGTGATATATAACAGTAGTTACTAGTTAAGTATACAGTCTACAAGACTCGGGGCAGAACTAGCCTGCACTCCCAGATGTTGGACTGTCATATAGTTCTTATTTATCATTAAAAAAATTATTCATCAGTCCTGTTCTTTTATCCCGGCCAATTCAGCCAAAAACCGGATCCTCTCTGAGTTGATTTGGTTTTTGACTTAAAATAAACCAGTTTTCCAATACAAAATTAGCAATCAGATTTTTTTGGCAAAAGAATTTAAGCAAACACTTTTTTCACTGGGAAAAATAGTTGAAAGGATCTGGTTTTTAAACCTGTGCCATGCACTCCTACCTAAAATTTTGTGAAGTACCCAAATTGGCTTCACATAGGCTTCTGGATATTTGCTATATCTATTGTTCTCTACAGGTTTTAAATGCCTTAATTATGGGCTTAATTATAATTCTTCTTCAATGTATTTAAAGCAGGATTTAAAGACCCCCATTGCTGTTGAGGATTTATTTTTAAATCTATTGTGCTGAACAATAGAGGTTGGGGCTAAATCTACTAGAATTGTGACTGTGTGAGTGCAGACATGTCAAGTTGCCCACATTTGTCACAAAAACTATAAATCTCCCACATGTTTTTTGTCCTGACCTTGGCATCTGTGGAAGTGGTGTGTGATTGTAAGTTACTTTGTGAATTCATTTAATCATGGGAATTCATTGCGGAATCCATTTAATTGTATTTAATTTTTGTGGTCATTTTCATTTCATGGTATCCACATTTCATGGTAACCATTTTATGTACCACAGAAAATAAAACAGTTTTTCATATTAAATTCTTTTGTTTGTTTCCAGAAATTAATTACAAAAATGTGTAAAATTATACTTTAATTTGATGCTATTCTAGTGTCACTTTGAAGTTAAATTAGACTCAATGGTATAACCTGAATTATATTGATTGTAGAGAAAACCTCCAATTTGTGGACCACTGACCTGTTTAAAGTCACTATATAGGTATCTCACCTGTTTTCAGCTCCCGCATTTACCGCAGGGTATGTTTTTCACACTTCTCAAAGCCTCATTTACCACAAAGTATACTTTTTTTGTTAGATATTTACTGCAGGGTACATTTTCAGAAATACACATTTACCACAGGGTGTAGTTCTTGGAAAACATGTTTACGACAGATATGAAAAATTAAGAATTTTACAAATTACTTGGAGTATCTGTTTGGTGAGAGTCATTTACAATCGGGTGTACTTTTTGTGTTTTTTTTTCATTTACCACAGGGTGTATTTTTGGTTACCTTATATTTACCACAGGGTCAGTTTTTTTATCCTGAGTCACACTTACCTACCAACATTTTTGACAAGTACCCCCCACAACCCACAAACTATTTTAAAACTATCGTAGATCTTTTTATTGCTTAACAGTTCTATATGTGTTTGCAAAATGATTCAAAGTTATATCTACGTGACATTCCAGGAAATACTAACTGCAATTTTTTCCCATAGATAGCCACTGGTGTTTACAAGTGGAAAATATGGAAGGTGCAACTTGGCATGATGGCTTAATGGGAACTGAGACTGTTGAAACTGAGATTAACAGTCAGATCATAAAGTTAGAGACAGAATGTAAAGTTGAAACTGTTGATGATTTCCCGGACAGTGAAACAACAACTGACATGACCATAAATACATGTACACAAAACATTGAATCGGAGCTTGTTATGCAATGCAAGAGTGTGAAATGTTATGTTTTGTTATCAAAATTAAATGAGAAACCACAGCTAAAGTGTCACGACAGTTATTTGCTGGATAATGATGAAACAAAACAGTGCAGTACCAAAACTTATCAGACATTGCAAGAATCTGACCAGTCATCTCAGTGCGACAACCAAGAAAAACATACAAGTGCATATCAAAGCACAGCAGACTTAACAGCAGAGCATATTGGTGATAAGGGCAATAAATCATATTGTTGCGATGTTTGTGGGAAGGTTTATCGTTATAGGACAGGTCTCCATAAGCATAGGGCTGGTAATGCATGCGATGCAAAGCTATTCGAATGTCAAACATGTGGTATGAAATTTATTAAAGAAAGCACGTTGAATTTACACAACTGTAAACAAGATATGTTAAAATGCAAAATTTGTGGTGAAACCTTTGAGCTTTCTGAAAATTATAAAAAGCATATGATTTTTCATTATAATGAACGCCGTAAGAAACATATGGAAAATCACAAACCTAAAACAAAACCGCGCAGAGGTAATAGACTATTTGAATGCAAAGTTTGTGGCAAACGATTTGCAAGTAGGTTTGATCTTGGGATTCATTCCAGGGTCCATACAGGAGAAACACCTTTTAAATGTGAAGCATGTGGGAGGGCTTTTAAACATTGTGGTAGTCTCAAGAAGCACATTGCAAACGAAGTCTGCCTTACTAAATCATTTGAATGTCAAACATGCAGAAAGAAATTTGGAACTGCGGAGACATTAAACTCCCATATTTGTAAAAAAAATGAATTACATAAATGCAAAATATGTAGCAGAAAAGTACACTATCTGAAGGTCCACATAGAAACTCACTATCAGGCTAAAGTGTTTAAGTGTAAAGATTGTGGTAAGAGATTTCATCGCAAGAGACACCTTGAAGTACATTCCAGACTTCATAAAAGAGAAACACCATACACATGTGAAACATGCGGAAAAGGTTATAAGTTTAGATCTAGCCTGAGTAAGCATGTTGCAAGTAAAGTATGTATTACTAAGCTCCTTCAGTGTGATACGTGCGGGGTTAAATTTGTAAAAGAAGAGGTATTTAATGCTCATAACTGTATTCTTAATGATGAAAGTATGAAACATGTGAGAGAAGAAGGAAAAGTTAACACAGACTCCATTGTTCTAAGTTTAAATTGCAAGGGTGACCCTGTAACAGAAAATGAGGCTAGTGGGCAATGTTTGATGGCTAAAAATGAAGTTGAAGCTAGTGGGCAAAGTTTGAATATTAAAAGTGACCTCCAAAAGAAAGTTAAAGCATTTGTTGAAAAAAGTAATCAGACTAATAAAAACCGCGTGGTGCATATGGAATGTGAATGTCAAGTTTGTAAGGAGAAATTTACTTCTCTTTCTGAATATTACTGTCATCAAGGAGTGCATACAGGGGAATTTGAATGCTGGTTTTGTGGCAGCAAATTTCCCACAAGAAATGACTATGACTGCCACATGACAGCACATATGAACGAGAAATCGTTTAGGTGTAAAGATTGTTTCAAACTTTATAGTCAACGTAGGAATCTTCTTCAACATTCGGTAATTCACTATGATTTAAAACCTTATAAATGTAAAATATGTGGCGAAAGGTTCATGTGGAAAACCACCTATCATTCCCATGTTAAAAGACATGATACAGGCACGGAACAAGTGAAAATTGAGGATAATACAGACTCCAGTGGTCAAAGTTTTGATTATCAAAGTGTCGTTTCAACAGAAATTGAAGCTAGTGGTCAAAGTTTGAATCATATGAATGACCTTCAAAAGAAAGTCACCATTTGTAGTGAAAGAAGTAATCAGAGAAATAAAACTCGTGTGGTGCATATGGAATGCGAATGTCAAGTATGTGAGAAGAAATTTTCTTCACTCACCGACTATTATTGTCACCAAGGAGTGCATACAGGTGAATTTGAATGCTGGATTTGTGGTAGTAAGTATCCTACCAAATTTTACCATGACCGTCACATGAGAAAACATTTGCATGAGAAATCATTTAAATGTAAAGTTTGCGGTAAAATTTGTAAAAAGCGCCAGAATCTGCTTGAACACATGAGAGGACACACTGATATGAAATCTTATAAATGTCAAATATGTGACAAAAAGTTTATTTGGAGAAGCGGCCGAAATAAGCATGTTAAAGAGCATACTATTAATACTAAAGTCATTAAACCGCACCAGTGTAAACATTGTGACGAAAAATATTTTTATGGCGAGGACCTCAAATTTCATGTAATGATAAGTCATTCATTTGAATGTTCTCAATGTGGAATTAAATTTGAAAACAAAGATGACATATCTAATCATTACAAGGAAAATCATCGAAATTTATTTAAAAAAATTTACATATGTAAAATTTGCAATAAAAAATACCAATCCTTGGGTGTACTGAGACAGCATGAGCGGCAACACGCAGAAGACAAACCATACCTGTGCTCAATTTGTGGCATGCGAATGAGATGGGAATCAAGTTTAAGATCACATATGCTTAAGCATTCAGTTGGGAGGCCATTGGAGTGCAATATATGTGGAAAGTTATTTAAATATTATAGTACCAAGAAACATCACATGGCACTTCATGAAAATAGTCAATTATTTCAATGTGATAAGTGCGGAAAACGATTTATAGCTCACCATGACTTGAAGAAACACTTAAAGCGTCACTCGCTAACCACAAACAATAATGCTAACAAATTAGACTCTCCTACTACTATCAATAACGGTAGCAAGTTTAATTGTCATTGTACTGTTTGTGGTAAAGGATATCGACGTAATTGTGACCTTAAGGATCATTTCCAGATGAAGCACACAGATGAAGCTCCTTTTAAGTGTAAAACATGTGGCCAAAGTTTTCGTTCAAGGGGCATGCTGCATTTTCATGTGACAGTTGCATCAAGTAGCACATGTGGTGCTAAACTTTTTCATTGTGAAACATGCCAGAAGAAATTTGTCAGAGAAGAAGCATTTAGAACGCATACCTGTAAGCAGAAGAAAACCTATAAATGCAAAATTTGTGGTGAAACATTCGAAAAGTTTATTGCCTATAAAGTTCATGCAGTTACTCATTCCAGCGATGATCATCCATACACATGTGAAATTTGTGGTATGAAATTTGTAAAAAAAAGGTTTCTTGTATCACACTTGAGAATTCACAATAAAGCATATAGTTGCAATACTTGTGGAAAAAGATTTAGAGATAAGCGTGACATGGCAGATCATCAAAGAGTACATACAGGTGAAAAACCTTTTAAATGCGAAACTTGTGGGCAAGCCTTTCGGTTTAGAACAGGACTGCACAAGCACACATCCACATCTGCATGCAGTGCTAAACTATTTGAATGCAGTACATGCGAGATGAAATTTGTGAAGGAAGAGACGCTTAATTCCCACAATTGTAGAAAGGATAAAATCTTCAAGTGCGACATTTGTGACAGAGTATTTATGCAAGGTTATGATTTTAGACAACACATGTTAGCGCACACAGAAGACACACCATTTATATGTGAAACTTGTGGAAAGACATTTAACTTTAAAAACCTTCTTACCCATCATATGAAAATAGAGCACTCAGATACAGCGCTGATTTTTGAATGCACATTTTGCAATAAAAAATATCTTAAGCAGATTACATTAGACACGCATATTGAATTAAACCACATTGAATATGAATATCACTGTGAAGTTTGTGGAAAGGAATTCAAGTTTACGAACCAGTATAAGAATCACATGAAGTGCCATGAAAAAACATTTTGCTGTGAATTGTGTGGAAAAGCATTTGCTAAGATATATGACCTTAATGCACATATAAGAATCCATACTGGTGAACGCCCATTTGATTGTAACATTTGTGGGAAACGTTTTCGTCATAAAATGAGTTGGAAAAATCATGTGTCTGCACACACTGGAAAGAAATCATATGATTGTCAAACTTGTGGATTAAAATTTTTTCGCAAATCTGCACAACTAGCCCATATTAAGAAAAAGCATTCTAATAATTAAATGCGATTAACCAAAATAATGTAATCTCAAACCGATACAAGTAGGTGCAAACTTGTCTTTAGTGTACACATTCATGTACACATCGAAGCATTCGGAATTTTCCCCATTTGCACACGTCTTGGGTATAGAATGGCAAAACCAGGTACAGGCCACTTGAAGTTACGGGTTCTTACACGAACACCAGATACGTGGCATAATTTTATTAAAAAATTTGTGCGGCAGGTATTTTACTCTGTGAAGGTATGTTATTTTAGTAATAAAATATATACTTGAAAGTTCTCACTTCATATACTTTCACTTTGCGTGTTTTACCACAAACTTAATTGGTCACCAAATGTTTGTACAAGAAAAATGTTTAGAACGGCAAGGCAGGGTTCAATAGTTGTGTTCACAGGCGAACATAATTTCACAATTTGTAGAGAAATATATTGTGTTCAGGTGAGCAGTGTGACCAAATTTTACATGTCCATGTGGAACGATTTTAAATGAATAATTATTATGTTGGTTTGCAATTCACGAACTTTAATCTTAAAAAAAAAACATCCGAAAATTGTCAAAATATTTAATCGCTCGGTACTGTATCACTTATCCTGGCATATTAATCTGGCGACTGAGGGTCCCAGAAGCTGATCGGTAAATGATGTTATGTGGAACAATTTTTGGCTTTCCTTGCACCTCTGTGGTAATTACTGACAACTTCCTAAGTAACATTTTATGCCGGGCTGATTTTCATCTGATGGCGGGAAATATACCCTTTTCACACGTCTTTATAGATGCTATAAAACAACACACTATTTTTCAATATTTAGCTAAATATATACCTTTAACGCGGAACGCGCGTTACGGGCTTGGTTGAAACAAATTTACCTTATTCACGCGATTTTTCGTTCGCGCATGTGGACCCAGCATTTGACCCATATTCGTTGACACGGTCCGAGCGTGAGACTTACTTTACATCGTTTTCGAAAGAGGTTTAAAATAATACCATCAAAAAAAGGGTACAGGGCTGGCTAACATCCACTAGCCCGGGACCTGATTCATTGGACACGCACTGGTAAGAATGAGTTGCCTATGGCAACGAACGCAATTATCTCCGCATGAATGACTCATAACACACAACCGGCCGGCGGACAACATGTATGATTGTTTATGAAGCTTGGAATAGAATTGTTGGAATGTCGTCTTACTTAAAAATATGAAGAAATTTGGTAGCATATGTATTTATATCTCTTAAAATATTTGTTATTAATTTATACTTGTTTCAGGTAAGATTCATTAACAAGCAAATTCTACAAAAAATGTGTTTTCAATACCATTGGTCACATTGTGTTTTTGAAAATTCAGCAATTATTGTTCAAAATAATTATCTGCAGTCTATGAGACTGGTATGTTGTAGATAACAAATTTCTTTTATATTATAATGAACAGCAATATATCGTACTGATAGTAACTTGGAGATGGAATTAAGTCCCAGTGCTTCGGATAAATTATTATTAATATTATCACTCCCGTTCTCCTTACTTATAACAAAAATAATGCTCTTTTATATTAACTCTTTAATTTGTATACGTTTTATTATAATTTGCAAAGTTTTAGTAACAATTTAAATGTTCAGAATTATTTTTTCTTTTAGATAGGGCGCGCACGATGGCACTTCAGGTGATTCTAAAATTGATTTGTAAACTTCTTAAGGCTGTTGTTTTCAGTAAGCTATGAAAATCATGCATTTCTCATGTCTTCTCACCTGTATTGACTATTTGCATGCCCTTGATGTATCGAGCCACTAGTTGCAACCCAAACTTCGAAATTTCTCGCATCTTAAGTCCAAGATTGCGATGCTTTTATGATTAAATTTAGTCTAATTTCAGACGAACGATACATTTTAAGACAGAGGGACGCGTTATCTTTGAGAAACCGGTGGCTGCACCAGGTGCATGCAATTCAAATATAATCTGTATTCAGAGAAAAATAACCTGAGAGCAAGTGTTGTTGTAATAGAGGCTTGTTCATTGCGCAAAATCGATCTTGATAAAAGTTGTTTGAGAATACACGTAGAAAAGCATTTCATTACTAAGCAAAAAGCTAAGTTTTCCGATTTAAATTAGTTTTATTCAACTCAAGCATAGAATAAAGCAAGCAAAAAAAGTTATGTTCTTTAATAGAACGAATATTCTTAAAATATGTTATTTTGAAAACATCATAATATTCAATAAGTTTGAAAAGTCAAAATGAAAAGTTTCAAACAGCACCTGCAAAGTCTTCATTTGTGCTAACTCTGATAAATAAGTGACAATAACAAATTGCAGCATTCAACTAAATCATATGTAAAGTCATACGTGGTGCATATACTACTTCTTATCAAGATTGTATGATCATTAACCATCATTCTAATAAGAGTGCATATTTCACAATTGTTAAAAGAACTTAAGGTCAAGAAAACATTTTTTACAATAAAAAAGTGAGAAGTGACTGGGCTCAGTTACATTTCTTTGAGCCATTCTTTCAGGCCACGATATTCAAAGTATTCCTTTCTTGTATACGCTCTTATCAACCAGTGACCATATTTGCAAGGTTTTACATCTTTCGTGTCTACATCTTTCACAACGTTTTTCTGCATCTTGTCTGATTCTGGCAACAAGGGCGGTTTGCTGATATCGGCATGATAAGCAGGTTCCAGAAAGAAAGGCACAGAAAACCTGTCTTTTCCTATATCAACGACACGATGCTTGGTAGCCTTAAGTCTCCCACCAGTAAACTGTGCTAACATATCACCGATATTCATCACTAGAGAACCTGGACGTGACGGAACATTTTTCCAACTTCCGTCGTCTGCTTCTAACTCAAGCCCACCATAATGAAAAGTTTCAACTATTGTAAGTATAGTAGAATCTGTATGAGCACCACAGGTAAGAATTTTGCCATCGTGGGAACGAGCTTTGTCTGGTATATCACCTTAATAGAAAAAAGGAATAAAATTAGAGGCGTTGATTAATTTTAGGAAAACGTTACAAAAACATTATTATGCGACTACAGCTAAGTTAAAATTTGTTAATTTTAGAGCGACTTCAGACAAGTTTCATCAGTTTAAAAAGTTCCTTTGCAGTTTTCTCGACTAAAGCTGCATTTACATTGGGTTTTCCAAAGAGTCCGAAATTGATTTAAATGCCGGGGTGTTTTTTGTCCGAGAAAGAGGTAGGTGCGGGCTGAGCCTAGCTAGCTCGCCGTATACGTATGCAATATTTTGAAGTGACATCCTATATTGTCCTATATAACGAGTAACCCCTTGGATTTTTTAACTGACTTCAAGGTGTTTCGAAAGCCCAGTGTTTTTTCAAATACAGCTTATATAAGAAGTTTCTTCCAGGAAAAAACAAATGTTTTTAAACAAGAAGAACACATCTTCGACAAGAAGAACACTGAAATATTTCGTGTTAAATCGGTCAACTACTATGTAGTCACAAGGGATACATTACCTTTTCTTGGTGGGTAGTGCAACAACCGAAATGTTGAAAGTGGCTTATCAATGAACATGGGATCGAAGATGTGTTCTTCTTGTCCAAGGCCCAGAGCAATTAATCTCATAATTTCCACCGTAGCGTTCTGCATCACAACGAAATAATTTTTCAAAAATTCTTTAAAATTGATGGTCCCATCTTCTTCTGGCCATAACGCGTCTTCGTACATCAAATTTCCGGCTAAATGTTCAGGGTCATCTGCAGAAAGTTTGACTCCAAACTCAAACGCTTCTTTATTGCTCGAATCAGTTGGTTCACATGGGAAATAACCGCGAAATACTTTGGGACTCTTTGGATTCCAGTACTTTCTAGCAACAGCCATTTTCTTTTCATCGGGCAGTGCAAAAAACCATTCGCATGCCTCATGCAGTTTATTGGAATCGGTGCCTGTAATGTTTTCCAATATCATAAACCCTGTATCTTGCAAAGCGTCTACAATTTGTTTTGCCACTTCCTTTCGACATGTCCTAGCTTTGGAGAAATCAATTACAGGCAAATTTGCCTCACGTGGATCCATTTTGCAAGCTTTTGAGCTGATTGTATCGCTTATCATATTAGCAAGATTAAAGTTCGCGTTTCGGACAAGTTAAACATCACGACTTAAGGACTCGAGATATAAAAAAACACACACTGCTATTTGACCCATAACTTGCTTGCTTTGTTCATTTTTATAACCAAAATGGAGAGATACGCATGTAAAAGTATACATTTTTGCAAAGGTTGTACTTTAATGTTGATGAATAAAAAGGAAAGTGACCAAATTTAAACTATTTAACCTCATGATTTGTAAAGTTTAGATGTTAACTTTTTTAAATCTATACTTTCGTATATCTATCTCTTCATTTTAATTACTAAACAGGTTGACATGTATATACCTCTCTTTGTATCTAGAGTCCTTAATATGACAATGATATGATCATATAAGCAATGGCCTAGCAGTCAGACGGGAATTTTATAGGTCATGACCGTACCGACACATAGCCTCGATCGATCGGAAGGCACACACACACACACACACACACACACATATATATAAATCAATAGGATAGACAATTTTCAATCCGTAACAATGTGTTACGTTATGGTCAGCGGTTTGATGAGCTAAGTGTTTAAAAGTTATACTCTGACCTAACTGCACTTACTTGCATATCCATAAGGCGTGTGTTGTGTTACAAGGCAATGGTATTTGTCTCTTACTACGGTCCACATAATCATCAGCATAATCATCCATCACGATTTTGTATTTGTCTAAGTATATAATTGAACTACATTAACATAATATTCTAAAAAATGAAATATCTGTCAGAAAAGTGTGTTGCAACGAAGTTGTGACCAACTCATACTCCTTATCATAGGATAACCACAGGTGCTCAAGGTATGCAATGAAGAATGGGCATTATCCATTTAAACATATGCTATCCACACAGACTATCATAAATTAAACAGTTTAGCTGTCTAATAGTAGGACACGAAACTATATGCCAACAATAATGCAATGTCCACCCAGCTACGTTGACAAGGGTTCACTCTGTGTGTTATCATATCAGGAGTAAACAAGCATACAGATATATTTACAAATTTTAGTAGATTTTTAAACATATATGTATGGTTTTTGTTTGGTATATTTTAAAGTTCGTAAGACAAAACATCAGTTTAATGCGTATATGCTTGTGCATATTTTGAAGACCAAATGCAAATATGGGAAACTGATACCAGAGAGGCATGGCCAATGGGTGCATTTGCCTCTGTGAGATGTACACTGTGTTTAAGTATGACAATACATACCTCTGGGGAAGGTTCTGCAGGCAAGGATCAAACAAGTCAAAACAACAACAAGGAGGAACTTCATGGCGAATTTACCTGTTACTGAAACAAATCATGCCGCATATAAATAAGGGAATGCACATGAGCATCTAATAAACTAAGGAAGGATACTGATTTGTAAACAAAAGTGAATATTTAGGCAATATGTGTAATGTTGTGTATCAGGATAAATGTTATTCATCAATCGATCCAACAAGCTGTGGTTATTAATACTCTCAGAGAAATATTGGTGCATCCTAAAGAAAAGTATAAACCTAGTAATAAATGTGATGTTTTAAACCAACTGGAGACTAACAATTGCAATTAAAAGCACATTGGAGCGACTGGTCGCATTGTTAAGGCAAGAATCACATAAAACAGACTACTTCAAATTCAACATAAAACTCAGTGGGACCAGTGAAAGATTCTTGGCCAAGAACCGACACCCACGCAAAATAGATAAATAAGAATCCATATCCATTAATTAGAACTTGGGGTTACGACTGTCACCCATTTATGACCGCCTTTTCAAGCCTTGTGAAAAGACCGAAAGCTATCTATGCTAAAAAAGTAATCCGCTTAATGAGTAGTTTTATATTTGACACAATTTGGTATCTTATTTAAAAATGAAAAATTAAAAAAAATCAGCATCCGATATGCCATGTCTAAAAATGAAAATAAATATTAAAAAGGAACATAAATAAAAAGAGATAAAAAAGTCTCTAAACAAATTTCTAAATTATGGTGCCTGCAAGGTATTTTCAATTGTGTTTTTAGACATTTTAACACCTATTATCTTTTAACAGCATTCAACAATATATTATATTAAATGTAGGAAATTGGAATTGTGAGTAGTAGAAAAAAGGGCGTTGTACAATGTGAAGGTGATATTCCAAATGTTTTCTAACTTTAAATTGTTTTTTAATTGTTATTTTTAATTGATGATCATACTTGAATTGTTTTTTCTTAATTACTGATAATTGCATTTTAGCTATTTATTTTAATTATGCATCACTGACGCCTCTCCGGTTATCGAATTTTAAATAAAAGTGTCGTCCGACGAAAACATTGATACTGCGAATATATACGTAGAATGTAAAGTTATCAGTGTCACGATATTATGTAAATTATTATTTCGTACATATGAGTGGAACAGTGCATTGTCTTTGTTAGTAAAATTTCCACCGTAGGGCTGGGTATAAATAAGTAACAGTGCTATTATATAGACACTCCCAGCTAG
>JAOXYB010041572.1:1183-12934 GCA_028565635.1 Phoronis ovalis | reverse complement strand
ACTGCGTTTTCTTATTTTTAAAATTTGCCCCCTTCTAATTCAACACCCTGAGTGTCAGTGTCTACAAACCTCCGCTCAGTAATGCTACGTAAGCATTGTAATAAGTTAATTGAAAATTGTAACACGTAACGCGCGTTATCGTGTTTTGTTTTTAAAAATCACCCTTTTTACGCGTTTTTGTTCGCAAACATGCATACCAGCCATTGATTTGAGTCGGACACCCGTGAGCACGAGGCATATCTGCTATTAGGCATGGAATGTTAAGGAAGTTTTATTTCATTTTTTTTAGTAAAGAATGCACACTTTTTTACTTTTTAAATATTCACTTACCTGAACCAAGAATAATAGTATGAAGTTTTGGTGCTGCTATCAACCTGACCAATGTCTTTTATTTTCAGGATTCCCAGATTTGAATGATGTTGAGTGACCCAACTGGCAATCAGCAAAGAGAGGATCATTTTTGTTAATCCTTAAAAGATAAATATATATATATATATACACATGCACACGCACACATACACACGCACACACGTATATACACACTTCGATGATTCAGAAGTGTTAAAAAGAATGGTCTCTATACAAAATATTTTATACACATGTATTATAATTTGTAAATTGCTAATTACTAATGAATATTTAAAATAATTTTATAATTTTTTTTGGGAAAGAGGGCGCTTCTGTGCCCGATGGTAAATCGGTCACTGCATATCTGCTATATTATTTGTAAACCTATATTGACTGTGAAATGCATGATTATATATTGCAAGACTCACAAGGTCCTACAGATCAACAATATTATGAGCCTTTGCTTTAACTTTTTTATTGTGTAAATTTTTCAACCACTAAATGCAAAACATCATGAACATGTTTTTCCTTAATGCCGGAATACACGTCAAAACTAAAGTTAGGAATTCAAATACTGAAGCACGTCAAATATTAAATCATTGCACCGTGTTACTTCATAATTGATATCATTTAAAAGTATCATTTAAAAAAAGTTTTGCAAAACAATTGAATTTTTTTTTTCAGGAGAATTTTAGAAAAAAAACTTCCTTCACTAAATAACTTGGCTATTGAAACGATGGCGTATGCTGATTTTTACTGGGGAGGTAAGGTATTTTAATTTTTACCTGTAATTATTTTCAGATACAAAACTAGATGATTTTTTGAAAAGTTATAATTACTGCTGTGACTTTCGGCAGACATACGTTTTGATTTCTTTTTTATCTTGACATGAACTTTTATGAATTTGATGTGTTCATGATTTGGCCTGCAAATAACTTAAGCCTCAAGTTTTGAAACTTCACATCCTTCCAATGTCAACAGTTAAAACTATACAGTTCTATGATGAAACGCATTGGGAAACATGTCAACAATGAAATTTTATGTTTAGCATTTAACAGCCCAAAATATTATCACAATTAAATTATTTTTAATATGCAACTAATATGTTTGTATGCTAAGGCAGTTTTTTGAATTTGACCTCCAAATGACCTGTTGGCATCAAGTCAACAATGTACCCACCTCGGTACGTGACCGATAAGTCAGAAGTGTGCGCATTCCGTTAATTAAGTATGCAAAAATGCCTCAATTAACAGAAATAAATAAATGCCCTGAAAATATAAACCTAGATGAATCCAGAGCTAGCTGCATATTTTGTCTGTCGACACATCTGCATAAACAAAAAAACTTATATCAAGATTATATTTGAAATCCTAGAAAAGAATGGGCCAGGAAATGAATTATTTAAGATTGTGTGGAAAATAATTGTCATTAAGTTTTTACTTATAGTTATAGGAGCGGTAATAGCAGTGTTCCTAACTGTCCATTTTCTTATCTGGTTTATCCTTGGCTACAATACAGAACATAGGGAAAGGTAAGCGGTCAATTGCTTAGAAATACATTAAAACTAAAGTTTTATTATTATTTGTATTGGGAATTAAATTAAAAATAATATTGCATTACTGAAACATCATGAAAAAATAATATTCATAAAAAAATTTGCAAAAACAGTTTGCTTTTCCAGTACATATTTTAGTATAACCCACCATTACATATTTTAGTATAACCCACCATTACATATTTTAGCATAACCCACCATTACATATTTTAGTATAACCCACCATTACATATTTTAATATAACCCACCATTACATATTTTAGTACACCCACCATTGGTTTTCTTTAAGGTTTAAATCTACCTTGGGTCACATACGAACACAAGTCACACAGATTTCGAAAAATGTCTACTTGAAACTTCAGCAAACCTTTACATTCCTAAAGTCCTGTAAAAAAAGTTGTGTGACAGGAAATGAAACAGAACTAGAGGACAGTGAAACTTACCTGGTCGAATCAAATGAAAGCGAAGATAAATCCACATGTTTAGAAGAGGGAGACACTCGTGGTGTTGAATTTCATATTGTTGACTCGGTGCAAGGACATATCTGCAGGAGCTTTACTTTTAAAATGCTATTTAACAGAGAGAAACCAATGTTCATGGATTTATTGCGTTACGTGGGCATAATCTGGTTATTAATCTCAACTGTAAGGGTGGGATACCCTTGGATGACGATTGGTGTGGTGCTGTTCTACGTAACGTACGATGTAGCCTACTTTGTATTCGGTCTGTGGTTGGCTCATGATTACACTGTAAACTCAAATGAGGAAAGACGTAAGCAGCAAATCGCTTGGATAATGATTTATAGCGCTGCGGCAGGCTTTCCTATTGGAACAGTAACTAAAATCATGCTAGGGTTATGGATGGATGGAGTTTGGAGTTTAGAATACGGTCTATCACCGTACATATTTTTAATTGCGGTCTTGGCATTTGTCTGCGAAATAGCATTCATCGGAACACTAGCTGCTTTGGTAACTGTGCTAATAGTTGCTTTCCAGAAGCACCAGTGCAAGAAGGACGAGTGGAATGAGCACAAGTATCGCAAAATTAGTGGAATTCTTTTCAGCATTTTATTTGTTGATACCGTATTGACGATCCTATTTAGCGCCATTTTAGTTGCTGCATATGGAATTATTAAAAATGCTGATAACTTTTCTGGATTTACGTTGCCAATTATGAGAGAGCATCTTATAGTACTTGTTACAAGTTGGCAGAATGCGAACGCGGCTGCTGCTGTTAATTTTCTGGTTGTATGGATTCCTGCCTTTATTTTTATAACAGCTATAGTCAGCATGACTTCTTATAAAGGTTGGTCGCTTCTTTTTGTTAACCTCGTGCCGTTTGTTGATAATAATGTAACATTTATTTGATACAATATTATAATTTATTCGTTTACTCTAAGCAATAGAAGGTTAGTTACATACATGTAATACAAATTTACAGTGGAAGCTGAGACAGCAGCACCTCTCTAACCTTACCTTGAAGGATTTGCATACAAATAAACCTAATCCCTTAGCACACTATAATAGATGATCATGATATGTGACTTTATAATTATCTGCTAGTTATTCATGCCTGTTCTTATTGTTTGCTTATTGCTCCTACGTACCTTAAAAGAACAGTTTCCAGAATAAAGAAAGAGTATTAAAATGTGAAATAATAAATGCTGATAGTCTTTGATTGCACGTGTGCCAAAAAACAATGATTAATTACTTATAACACCGCAATGAAACCATCATATTGTTTCAGGAATGTTCTCGTTGTATCTTCCGGATTACATCAGCTCCTGGTGCCACCTCATAACTTCTTTCATGATTGTTTATGCTCTGGATAACGACACTGAAACAACTGGTTGGATTTCAGCTGGGATTCCACTGGATTTTCTTTTGTTAGATATCATTCTTGGTGGTTTGTACTATTTTATAAACAGGAAAGAACTAGGTGCTTTGGTTGATATTCAATCCTGTAAACGCGAAGGAAAGGTTTTTCTTTCAAGGATTAAGAAAAATTCTCCTCTGTTTGCTGAAATAGAACGTTTAATGTTAGCCAGTTGGGTCACACCACATCACCCAAATCTCGGAACACTGAAAATAAAGGACATCGGTCTGCTTGATAACAGGACTAAATGTTCATACCATTCTTGGTACAGGTGAGTAATAATTCAAGGATAACTGCTTGAATTTCAAATTCCTTTATGATCTCTGAGCAGTATGATTTCATATTTGTGCAATAAAATACATATTGAAATTAAATTGTGTTCTGCTACAACTGTACTTTCCCAGGGGAAATTTTAAACTGACCTGCCTTATCTCCGGCTGGACGATTATTCTAATGTCATTACTAAACTTTTATTATTGTCTTCCTATTATATCTGAGTATTATGATTACGTAACATTTTATTGAGAACTGGAAACTGTATTTTCTACTTGAATATACATTTTTGCAAAACATGTTAAAATAGTTGATTTGGGTACCTTAACGTAGCCGTCAAGAGGTGAGCTTTCAATTTCCTGTGTAGTTCCATAAATCGTCACAAGGTGGTCTGCAATCAGTCACGGCAATTGTGCACAATCTTGATTTGTGACTAGAAATGTTTTAATCATAACGCCAGGCAAACTAATATGAAAAGATGTCATTCAATTAAAGTGAATGGGACATTTTATTGTTTGTATTATTACCGCACGCTTTATAGGTCTCCGCTTCCTCGTACCTTGTCAAGATTTCTTGAAATTTTATTTTGCTTTTGAGTTTCCTAGTCGAGCCTAAATTCACATCATAAACTATAGTCTAAATATGAAATATTACCATTAACCGTATTAAGGTTTCGGAAAACATGTATTCTGCGTAAGAAGACTTTAATTTTGATTTTTATGATTTTTTTATTGAATAACCATATAGAAACTCCAGCATTACTACACCTGACGGGTATGTGTGCGTTTAACGATATTGGAATTGTAAGGTAAAAATGATAACATTTAATTTGTAGATACAAGCAAGGAAGAGATCAAATTTATCATAAGTATCAACACAATACTTCAAAAATTAAGAAAAATAAGAAATACATTGGATCAACAAATACAGATGTGTCTCCCACTGGCCTGGATCTTTCTGAATTACACAAAAGACTAGAATATCACGATTCAGTCAACGAGTATTATCTGTTTCACGGCACTACGTCTGATAACGTTGCTAACATATGCATGAATGGGTTTACACTAGACTGTGTTGGGAGAGGAGCGTTTGGGCCTGCGTTATACTTTGCGGAAGATAGTTCAAAGTCAAATAGCTATACCGGTAGGTACCTGCTTATCTAGACGTTGTAAGTTGTGTAGACTACGTTTCCAATGCCGTTTTTTGAGAATGAATCGTGCGTAAAATTGCACCATTGTCATGTTCATTTACAAACGATGCGTGCTGGGAACTTTTGTGTTCGCGACCAGTGGCTTTATCAAGCACAACAATAAGCTATTATAGAGTATAATTGTGTCATTTTATAGAATAAAGCAACGTAAAGACTACCGTTATAAATGATTTACGTGTAATTGCACTGTATATCAACAGCAGATAGCAGGTTAGGTGCGAGTGGGTTCTAATGGTGCGATATGTGCATTCTTCAAGATAAGATAAACATTTCAAAAGTATATTTAACTAATAATGAGAAAAAAGAACGCAATTTCCTGCGTCAGTTATCCAGAATATATGCTTCCTAAATTCATACAACTATTGTTTAACTACAGCACACCAGCACCAGTTAATACCAATGGCAGTGCTCAACCGATTAATATGTAATTCTTATTTTTTCAGGTTATCGCCGTGATTTACAAAAAAACTTAAATTTGCATATGTTCATAGTACGAGCCTGTCTAGGAAAAAGTTTCGTGTCTCATGGACAAAACCGCTTACCAACTACGCCATGTGCCAATTGGAGGTGTCATATAGCACGCCTAGCTTTGAGAAAACAATCACAAGCATGTCGCCATCATTACGATTCCGTTATAAAATGTCCTGGAGGAACCTATCGCAGGGAATTCTTAATGTTTGATGATGATTTAGTTTACCCTGAATTCCTGGTGAGATATGAAATAAACTAACGACTATTTTGAATGACATAATTCTGTTTTATCCTACATTAAAACAGAGAAAATGAGTGCAAAAAATGCTCTAATAATCGGGTAGTAATGTGACTGCACCAGACTATTGAAATATTAAATAGTGTTATTTGTGTCTATAGATTTGCGGTATTCTATTGTTATTCAACAAAGAAGAAAATCTAGGTATCGAATTGACGTCTTGGGAAAACCCACAAGTAACCTGTCACTCATGCAGATTGTAAAGAATGTATGTGATCGCCCGATCGAGACGATTTCCAAATTATACCGTATGCATATATATTTCCTGGTGATATAACAAATTTGGATTGATTCACATATCTTTTTATAGGGTACCCTCATGTTAACGCTGTATTAACAAAGAACCCCCGGGGACAATGCTATTAATTCAAACTTATTGCTAACTTCTGGAGGTCTTTCAAAATGTCACTCTTTGTTCATTCCCCGGAAAAGCCTATGCAGTAGTGCATTTCTCACGTTCAGTTTATTAATAATCTTGATATAAAATCACCATAAACCATGAAGGAGCAGATTTGACCATAGTTTATTAGCTAGACGAATTTAAAGCACCTTAGTTAAACTGTAGTAAAATAACCAGTTTTACAGCCAAACGGATACAATTGTGTAAGAATTTGCACAAGATATGTTTAAGCAGCAAGCACTCCATTAAGTTTAGGCCGATGTTTTCCTTAATAAAAATCAAATATTTCAATTTCGCTATCAAGCTTTTATTATCATATGTAATTATTTTTGATTTCTATTGTTAAAACAACTTGGAAAGATTGATTATATGCAAATGTAATTATTTTTTTATTTGCTTACCTTCTATTTAAGTAGATCGTATTTTAAAAAGGTTATTTATAATGGCTGCCGGAATTCATAATGACATAAATAGGTTACATACTGTACCTTTCCAATAAATAGACAATTCGTCTTTAATTGTCAAAGTGTTTTCATGGGAAACAAACAGCCTAAATACATGTATAGCTTATGTCTTGGAAAAGCATAAATGTCAAATAAGCCTTAAAAAGCAAAAAACTACTCCATGTAAAATTGGCGTTGATGTTGGCATACTAGTTTTCCAAGAAAAAGTACGAGTCTGACGTATCGGTTCCTGGTGGCACTTATGGAAGATAATTCCTAATGTTTGATTACGAGCTAGTTTATCCAAAATAACTTGATAAATGCAATATAAAGTAAATGTTATCAAAACATGATTACCCTGTCGAATTCGAAAGTACATCATCTTTTCCTAAGTTTGCTGACATTTGTCCCGTACCTTACATGAAAGAAAGTTAACAAAGCTTGTTTTAAATTTCCTGTATTCATCAATGCCACATACTTTTGCAAATATGGCTTCAATTAAAATTCGTAGCATAAAACTATATCGCCAATGCAGCAAAAGAATCATCAATACTCTTAGGATACCGGAGTAGTCTGTGTAACTAAAACTTGGAAATTAGCACCGTACGGCTTAGTTATGATATTATTATTTAGTGAAAATAACGGAGTAGAATAACTAATTTAGACTTCTGAAATATTAAATAATTGTATGTTCATGAAAAGACTTGCATTATTCTCTTGTTATATATACAAAAAGATAAATCTAGGTCTCGAACATAATGGGAAATCCCGGGCGTAACCTGGCATCCATCCAGGCTTGTTTCATAGTTAATATTTTATAACACCTGTAACATAGTTAAAGGTACTGAAGACATAAACAAGACTAATTAGCACTACCACTGATGAAAGCTGGTACTTATTTTAAGACATAAAAAGTAATATATTGAAGTTAATAGGCAGTTGCTAGCCTATCATGGAGATATAACGGGTCGAGACCGAATAATATTTCTACTCAGAATTTTTCACGAAGACCACAAGGAGATAACACTTTCCAGGTCACTGATCTGCAGAACAATCTCCTCAAACGTATACGTGACATAACTATACTGAATACTGATGAAGGTAGAGTAGCTCTACATATAAGCTGTGACATAACGGATAGATGTATCGTTACTCCCGTTTTGTCATTTAACGTTGTGAATTATCACAGCTTTTCGCTGGATGTTATAGCGCGACTATTAAATTGCCTATCGCAGGTATGTTTTCTTTGTAGCTGTAGTTAGTTGAGTGTGGAATTGACACCTCTCATATTTACCGTGTCAGTTGAAACTGCCGGGGTCATTTATTTCATGACCTTTGCATTTTAGCTGTTTGGTGTGTGAAACTGCACACCTTTTGCTTATAAGCATATATACGCACACACGCACGCACATACTCACGCACACACTCACGC
This sequence comes from Phoronis ovalis, assembly GCA_028565635.1. NCBI lineage: Eukaryota > Metazoa > Phoronida > Phoronidae > Phoronis > Phoronis ovalis. The sequence goes on along the minus strand of JAOXYB010041572.1, from coordinate 4,629 downwards.
ACACAAATACACACATATACGCACACACATATACACACATTTACACACACACATACACACACAACTACACGCACACACACACACGTATGCGTGTATGTATGTGTGTATGTATGTGTGTATGTATGTGTGTGTGTGTGTGTGTGTGTGTGTGTGTGTATGTATGTGTGTATGTATGTGTGTGTGTGTGTGCATGTATATATATTCCTGTTATGCCATATACATTTATTTATTAATAAACGACTTATATAGCACCCTTTCATTTTCATTCAGTTCATTGTTTTGCTTTGTGAGAACTTTCCAAGGAATTTTAGGTCGAAGTTCATGCATACTTTGCTCGTTTTTATTAGTATCTCCACTAGATCACCCTTTCCTTGGATGGCATAAGTACACCATAAGATTTTCCATCCACTTGCATGTAATTTCATTGATATGTTTTAATACAGAATTTTTTAATTAAAGTCCCCGGAAAGTTTTCTTCATCAGAACATCTTTGGATATCTACGAACTGTGCCCAGCTAAATTTTCGTGCAGCCTTAATTGTCCATACTGATTTGGAGAAAAACTGACGTCATTCAACCTTATGCCCTTTTACACACCTAATCCAAGGAAATGTAGTCCCATAAAAGTGACACTAGCAGTAAAAATGCATTGCACTAATCCAAGATTTGATAATCTGCAGATAAAGACCATTCATTGTCCTTCAAATAAATCCAAATTTGCATGTCACCACTACAGGAGAAAAATGAGAAAATACATGTCAACATTTGCCATGTGCAATGGTGTACTTAGTCCAGATATACCCTGGAGGTAGCGCACATTTTGGATTGAAGCGGCTGAGTTGAATTATAATTTTAACAATTGAAATACCTATCGTTTGCCAGCTGGTCATTTTGTAAAATTAAATCCGAAACTTAAACATGGCTTAATCAACTTGATAAAAGTCGAAGGTTTGACTAGACTTTAGTCCTAGCTACATGACCCTACTATCGCTTGCCTGCAGGCCTTTAGCCAGGACTAACTAATCCTTTGAATTAAGTTTCTTTTAAAGAGGTCGGACTTCGCCTCCGGGTAAGACAGCTGATTTCTTACATGAAAGGCTGCTAAAATTACCCCTTTTAAGTAGTTAATTAATTTAAATTAATTCATATACAAGGCACATACTATATTAACTATCACTATCAATTAGTTAATCATGGTTCATGACGTTCTGCACTAGCTCTTGATAATCTGATTTGCGAGCTGTGCGAATAGTCATGGAATCTTACATAGCCAATTACAGAAAAAGTGCAAAATTTCGAAATCTATGTAATTCCTAGCGAATGAGTTCATGCATCACTTTCCAGATACTCTCTGATTATCAAACTATAACTTCCACTACTGCTATCACCATGTGAAACTCCTGAATGCAGTTTTTACCATGTAGTAAGCGTGTTTTACTCTAGGCCTCACACACTAACCAAGTTTTTTTTCAAGTACCCCACCCTTCTGGCTGCCACCGCAGGAAGAAATTGGTCATAGGAGTAGTGGGAGTTGAAGTTGGATAATCAGAGAGTTTCTGGACCGTGATTTATGAACACCTTAGGTAGGAATTACATAGATATCCAAGTTTGGGCACTTTCACTGTAATTGGCTATGTAAGTGTCCATGACTGTACGCACAGCTCACTAGTCAGATTATCAAGAGCTAGTGCAGAACGTCATGAACCAGGACTATATCAATCAGTATACTAATCTGTTTTACTATAATCTGATTCCCACATGATTACGAGTGTTATAAATAGTCGAAAGACCTATTCTAATTCTACTGTGGTTTGCCATAGTGAAAGTAATAGCCCTGTGAATCGGGGGACTCCCGGGTTGCTAACTTGAATGGAAGTCGGGTACGCATGCTTGTCCGAAAAAACGGGGGGTATGGGGTACCTTTTTAGCCGTTCGACGGGGTTCCCTGGAACCCCGTTTAGGGGTCGATTTTGGCGGAAAAGCACATTTAGGGGTATGTTTTTGGCAAATGTAACTTCCCGTTTAGGGGTTGTTTTTTCACGTACACCTCCCGTTTAGGGGTCCTTTTTTCAGTGGGAGCAGCGACTATTTTGCATTTTTTTTAGTTTAGTGTATTTTATTTTTTTTTGCTTGTCGATTTTTTTTGGAACCGTTTTTTGTTTTATTGTTAATTTTTCAGAGAAAACTTTCCGTTTAGGGGTACCTCTTGGAGCAAAATCTTCCCGTTTAGGGGTGATATTTTGATCCTCTACTTCCCGTTTAGGGTCTTATTTTGAACCCTACGGACGAGCATAGGTACCCGGCTTCCCTTCAAGTTAGCTCCCCGGGGGCTTACCTTACATTTTGGTACTGGTGTGCGGCACAGGTGGTGGTATAATGGACCATAGCGGTTAGCACGTCCGCCTTTCAAGAAAAGGTTTGTTCAAACACCGATACTGGTATGAAAAAGGTGTAAAAATGACTCACAACATTTGGGACTGTTTATCACTCACGTCTCGGATAACGGTCCCATCTTCTTAGAGGATGTAAAAGAACCGCAGAGGACAATATGCCCCGTTAGTGCCAAGTACTGGGACACATCCAGATCCAGTTATCCCCAGAATTGCTCAATAAAACACCCACCCTGAAATATTCTGGGGTGAATAAAATCAGATCTGAAATAGTTCACTAAATACCACCGAAAAAATTGTATTTTTTTTTCAAAACAGTCAAAAACCTTAATCTGAAATATCCTCCTAACACAAAGTACCCACTCTGAAATATCCTATAGAGCGTCATATACCCACCTTGAATGGCGGCACATGTATATATACCTTGATGCTGGCAGTTTCCTCTGGGTCTGTGAGCAGGGCTTGTGACCAGGATTAGACTGTTCCTTGACATTGGAAGGATATAGATTGATGATTTCGTTTTTATATACGTTCATAAATTATTACACCATCCTGCCAGGAGACCCCATGACCTGGCATATATGGCCTCCAGTGGACTTGGATCTCATTGCAATTGTAAAAAAAAGTGATAAATATGCTTTCTTTATATTCTTGCAGGTAATGTATTGTAATCATGGCGATTGAATTGAATGAAGTACAGATAACATGTTTCAAAGAAAAATATTCTCTTAGTATGCAAAATTGCATTGAGAAACTTGATCTTCCAAAACAGCTATATTTTCCAGAACCCCGGGCCAGGACCGTCTACGGTATAAATCTCAAAATGTATAGCGATGTTCCTGGATTTGTTTTTAAGCTCAATAAATTTCATATTTGAAGGATCATTACACTTTTGTTTCTATATACAGCTGCTGCATGAATACCAGGATGTAACGTTAATATATACTAACTTAAAAGTGAATCGATGACACCCCTTCCTCGTGAATCGATGACACCCCTTCCTCGTGAATCGATGACACCCCTTCCTCGTGAATCGATGACACCCCTTCCTCGTGAA
>JAOXYB010041550.1:0-12941 GCA_028565635.1 Phoronis ovalis | reverse complement strand
AATTAGGAGACACCAATTAGGTATGTTACTTTATGATTTGCCAGTTTATTGTATTCCTTTAATGTTGTGTATTTTTATGTAACTACGAATGACTGGTACTTTTGTATAATTTGTAGTTTTACGGAAATGATGGAACCTGCGAAAATAAACCTTTCTAATATCCAGTGAAACAGTGTCATTTTATTTATTGATGAAGTCGACGCACTATTGCGAATAAGGATGAAGTCGGCACAACAAACACTACAGTTATGTTTACTTGTTTTTATGTTAATTATTTTGCAACTCGAGAATGTGATACCCATGGTATACTAACATCTATTATATATAAAACATTTTGCATTATATTAATTTTTTAATTTTAAAATTATGTGCAAAACATATGTATACATTACTGTTATACCACATATCTATTTATTAATAAACGACAGGCATAGCACCCTTTCGTTTTAGTTGTTTTGCTTTGTGAGAACTTTCCAAGGAGTTATAGGTCGAAGTTCATGCAAACTCTCGTTTGTATTAGTATCTCCTCGAGATAACGTGAGTTTGCCGGAAGTGTTCTTACCCTTTCCTTAGCTATACCCTGCCTATGTTGAATATGAAGATATCTAATAAAAGTGAAGCTTTTCTTGCAAGCAAAGAAAATATTACATACAACGACTATGGCCACGCATACAGGACGACGACTGCATCCGCATTCACTATACATTGGATATAAACACCTTTGTAAATAATAATACATAACTGCAAATTCAAGGAGTTAACAAGGAAAGAGTAATTGTGTTGAAGACAGCTCATACATCCAAACATCCTGCTTCTACATTCAGTTTTTGTGAATACTCTTTTACAAGTTCCACAATCTTAGGTAAGTTAACACTTTTAAATATATCTACCAGTTTGCGGTAGCTATCCTTGTGTTTCCAAGTGACTGCATGTCCTTTTGATTCTAGTTTATTCATTAATGCGTAGAAGTCAGTAACAGATTCTATTTCAGCTGGCCTGGAAGTAAATTAACGATAACTGAAAATGAGAGCAATCAAGCTTTAGCTATCACACTTCCACATTTCCAATAACAAGAACCTGTTTTTACTATGCAAAAAATAGACTTACAGTTGTGTTACCGCTGTAAGTCAGCTGTGCAAAAAAAGTGGTTCATTCCATGGGAACTGCGGTTTGCAATGTAAGCTAGGCAATCCTGGATCTAAATAGTTTAAAGTTAACATAGATACTTGGTGCCCCTATATCATTACCTGGCTTGTAACACGATTAGAATAAATATACAACTTGGAGCATTTGTAGTATTTATATCTGTCCAATAAAACAAACAATTATTGTACATTTTATCATTGGTTTCTTGACAGGCAAGGAAGTAAGAATACTTTAACTTGCTAGTTTATAGGGGATCCAAACAATATTCATATCTCCGCATAGTGTTTAGCGTAACAACACTTACGTGAGGTATGCTCCACACATATGTTTTACATGAAAAAAGTCTGTTTCAAGTAATTCACTGACTATTTCGAATAACAGTTTACGATGAAGTTCTTCCTTTTCCTCTGCCTCCATCAATGTTTTGCCTGCAGGAGAGAAAGTCATGTTTGTATTTAAATAACACATTACAATGAAAGAAAGATTCAGTTTACAATTTCAAATAAAAGAAGAGTTAGTATAAATGGAATATAAGACAATTTTCAATGGTTTGTAGTTGGTGGTGATTTTACAATACGAGCTTTATCAAGCTAAGGCAAGCTAATTGACTGCTTTGACTCCGAAGTCAAGGGTTAATCGTTATACAAATTACGTAAGGGTAGCTTTGATAATGGTTAATGATATTTATGAGGGAATATTTTAATCTATTTATTAACGCAATAAGCCATATGTGAGATTTAGAGGTCAACTGCAGATCCATGTGTCAAGAGGCAAAGGGAACCTTGAATCTTCTACGAGCATAAATGGTAAACGAAGTTCTTTTATGGAAAATGTTACACTTAATAATGATTCCATAACATATGGTAAATATTGCTGTTCTTCATCATAAAACTTTTGACGTAAAATCAGCATAGAAAACAAGTATCTCGCCAGATGTCGCCGAAAATCATAAGGAGAGTTGTTAGAAGAGCTTTATGCACAAGGGAAAATGCCAAAACATACGAAATATACAGAATCACTGTGTGATGATTAACACAGTTTTCCTATGTGACATGTAAAATATTGCCAAAATACTCCACATGGGAGTTTCTTTTCCACAACGTTTACGAAGCGTAAATATGTTTGACTATTTTTTCCTCATAAAGTTTCAAAATATTATTTATAACTTGTTTGGTTTAATCGGATAGTTTACTTCTCGGCATGCTTCTCGCTACTTTTTGGGAGAGTCCCTTAGTAAAGTTCATGTTACGCAAGTGCTAGACAAAAGATTATTTTCAGTCGGCCATGTTGGAAGTAATCCGAATCAATATTACATATAATCTGTACTTTTACCTGTACTTGCTTTGTACCACATATGGAGCTGATAGGATAAACACTGATGCAGTTATTGCGAGACAAATATGCTGTTATGCACGGCAAAAAATGTCAAAAATACCGGTTTTTGACCTACTTGTCAAGGTCATTTTAAAATGTCACCTATCCTATTACGCCCATCAACATATGGGCTTCATAGAACAACGTTTGATCTGAATCGTTAAGGTAGCTTTTCGTTGCCGTCCGTCATCCATATTGGAAGTAATCCGGGTCAATATGATACATAACATGCACTTATTCTGTACCGAATATGGAGCTAATCGGAAAAAAAATTAAGCAGTTATTGCAAGACAAAGAAAGTGTTACGCATGGCAAACAATGTCAAAGTAACGGCATTTGACTTACTTGTCAATGTAATTTTTAAATGTCACCTAGTCTATTACACCCACCAAGCTCTGGTCTTTCTAGAACCACCTTTAAATCGTCCAGGCAGCGCGTCATCTTCGTGGCTATAAACGCAACGTCATGTGCCCTCTCGGGAACAAACATGGCCGCCAGTTGGCCATATTGGAAGTAATCTAGGTCGAAATTACACATAGCATGTACTGCCACCAGGACTTACTCTGTGCCGAATATGAAACTGACCGGATAAAAACTGAAGCTGTTATTATGACGTGCAATCTCGCTAACACAACATGGCGGGCAGTCTGCCATGTTACAAGTAATCCGGGTCAATATTATACATAACCTGTACTATGACCTGTAATTACTCTGTAGCGAATATGGAACTGATCGGTTAAAAATTAAAGCATTTATTATAAGACAAACCAAGTGTTACGCATGGCAAAAATGTCCAAAAACCGTTTTTGGCATTTGACCTACTTGACAAGGTCATTTCAAAATGTAACTTAGACTTTATATACGCCCACCAACCTTTGGGCTTTCTAGAACCACCCTTGAATTGTCTAGGTAGCGCTTCGTCTTCACGGCTATAGATGCAACGTTACGTGCCCTCTCGGGAACAAACATGGCCACCAATCGGCCATATAGAAAGTAATCAAGGTCAAAAGTAAAACAGACCTGCACTTTGACCTGTATTTACTCAGTACTGAATATGAAGCTGATTGGGTAAAAATTGAAGCTGTTATCGCAAGACAAAGGAAAGATGTTACATACGACAACGACGATGACAACAACGATCACGCCTTCGCTACGACTATATGCCCATCCACATAGTGGCTGGGCATAATATAACAAAATAATTCATCAAAAAAGAATAGCATGAGCCGTCATCACTTTATTTCTATTAAAATTGACTGGTTGGACTCCAGTAACATACTCAAGCTAAAGCTTGACTATACTATCAAGGCTACTAACCTATAGTGTTGCATAATGTGAACTGCCTCTTTAAAGATGTTGACATTCAAACGAGAAAGAATTTGGCTCGTGTATTTAAAAGCTAATACTTGTTTGCTATTTTTTGTTTCAGAGTCCTCCGTGGGGAATTAGTCGGGATACTGTGCAAAGTAATGAGGTAACATTTATGTGTATTTCAAAATACACAAACGGTATGGAAAAGTTAAAAACAGATCTTAAAAACAATATTAGCATTCAAAGGCACTTATTAGTTGTCATGTATTTAGACATGATACAGAGTAAAACAATGCATTACTTTTTCGCATGTTTTTAGCTACAACTTTTTATTTAATCGTTTTACGGAGTAAACTATACAAAATGTTTTCGATTTTTCGTAGTAAAGTTGACTATCCTTTGTATACTATAATGAGAGTTGTCTTTTAAAAAACGTTCATTCGTGCAGATTCGTTCATTTTAAATAATGAACATATCCGTATAACAAGACATTTGTCATGTCTAATGCCCATCCAATTATATTTTTTAACATTATTGTTTTTCTGCATTAGAAAAGAATAGAATACATCATGCATTATAATCTGGTTTATCATTGTGGGGTACTCTCATTCAAAATGACTGTATCTGCTGTTTGATGCGTTACCCACCGGGGGCCAACTGACCATATTTTTAGATGGGTATGTGCAAAAAAGGACCAATTTTTTAGGGTTTTCTTTGAAAAAGTTCTGTGGAATAGGTACTTTTAAATAAAATCGAAAAAAGACATATTTTTAGGGTTTGTTAAAAAATAGACCAATCTCTATGGGCATTTCTGTGAAAAGTCAATCTTCTCTTTGGGATTAATTTGTGAAAAAGTGACCCATTTGGGCTACCAACCTATGGCCTTCTTAGAACCACCTTTGAATCGTCCAAGTAACGCTTCGTCTTTGCGGCTATAAACGCAAAGTGACATGCCTTCTCAGGAACAAATATAGCCACCAGTCGGCTATGTTGGAAGTAATGTGGGTCAATATTATACATAACCTGTACTTATACTGTACTGAATATGGAGCTGATCGCCTAAAAACTGACGCAGTTATTGTGAGAGAAAAAGTGTTACGCGCGATAACAAATGTCGAAGATTCGTACCAGTATTTGACCTACTTGTCAAGGTCATTTTAGAATATCATCTAGCCTATTATTCTGACCAACCTATGGCTTTCCTAGAACCACCTTTGAATCGTCCAGGCAGAGCTTCATCTTCGCGGCGATAGATGCAACGTTATGTTAACACTTGGGAACAAACTAGGCCCCCAGTCGGCCATATTTAAAGTAATCTATGTCAAAATTACGCTGCACCAAATAAGAAGCTGATCGGATAAGCACTGAAGCATTGTATGAGATTTGGAGGTCAACTGTAAATCCATGTGTCAAGAGGTAAAAGGAACCTTAAGTCTTCAACGAGCGTAAATGGTAAACGAAGTTCTTTTCTAGTAAATGTTACACATAATAATGATTCCATAGCAGATTGTAAATATTGCTGTTATTCATCATAAAACATGAACAATCTAGCAAAAGTAAATGATGTCGGCAAACAATGTTATAGACATTATTTCTTACCTTGTTGGTCATTAATCAGATCATATTTAAGTTGTAATTCTTTGGGTGGACAGACCAGTTTTGCATTTATCATTCCATCACCCTCAGCTTTATCACACGGAACTGTGCTTATCTTGTCATTTAGCTGAAGACATTCTTTTGGGAAAATGTGTGGAGGCTCAATTCCGGCATTCACACAGTGAGGACAAAGCTGGTAGAGAGCATAGGATGTGCCAGGCCAATTATCCTGCATCTTGCCTAGTATCTTAACGTACACTGGTAGTACATGTTCCCATAACTCGTTCATATCGTTGCCTCGTACAGCTAGCTTTACTTTTTGTCGTTCATCTGATATCGGACATTTTTCGAAAAGAATTCTGATCGACTCTTGTTGTACAAGTGCCCCATTCTTCCACGCATAACTGCGACTAGCGTGACGGTCAAATTGAGTGTGCATAAGCACGGTAGAAATTTCAAAGAAGTTAACCGGAACTCTTGACCAGAAGTCAAATTCAAAGATAACTTGGTTTCGATAATCCGCATGCCAACGCTTAGATACGTCATTATGTTTCTCATTTTTTAGAAACCATGGGAAAAGAAGTCTAGGAGATTCCTCCTCTTCGTTGGCAGATGAACTGAACACTTCATAGCACAAATCAAACATCTTAAGTAATTCAATTAGAGACATAGAGCAATCTTCGGAAATATTCAGTTTCTGCCACAAACAGAACAGAAGCTTTATATCTATGATGCCATTACTCAAGAATTCCTGTTTAAATTTCTCAAACGGTAGCTTACCAAACTCTTCAGTGAAACGGTGGTGTAATAGCTCTTTGTCAATGTCATGGGTGAACAACGCTATAAGTACTTCAATAAGAAGTTTAATATCATGGAAAATATAATCTCGAAGATTTTCTTTAGTGTAGTACAAAATAAGTCCTGCATCTCGCATGTACACAACTTTCCTTTCTATTTGTTCGCGAGGTGAGTTTTCATCTGAAGATTCTTTATGTATTGCGTCAATTTCACGCCAAGATAAATACACTTTACTGCCGGTTTTATGATCAGAATGAGTGACATCCTCAACGAATTTAAACCAGGATTCAGGGAGAACAATTTCATTTCTGACAGCCAGCTCGATTATATGATTTTCCAGCTCTATGATACCATCATAGGTTTTGCAGCTAGTAATGTACAGGTTTTCAGTAATTGTTAGACTTAAGTTCTTCTCTTCTTCCAAATTATGCGTAATTTTTTCACGCAAGGAAGCATTTAAATAGTCACCTGACTTTCTCAATTTTACAAGCTCTGCTTTTAGGTTTTTTAGTCTTCTGTCGATCTCCTTGATTCGCATTTTTTCCATTTGATCACATTTCTGTTTAATGTCCTGAATGATTGCATTGATATTATCTGGACACACCAAGTCTGAGTGGGTACCTACAACGGTCACAGTTGACTTCGGGATTCGCATTTGTAAATTTCTCAACCAGTTACCTATCAGATGGTCAAATGTCACTTGATTTCCTACTTCATACTGCTGAAGATTAAACACATGAATGTTAATGCCTTTAGGAGTGAAGAAGAATGTGTGAGTAACTTTATAACAACTATGTCCGCCAAAGTCATTAATTAATAGCTGCACATTTTCCCTGGGTCTCCATGTTACCTGTTCCATAACCTTAGTTCGTTCTTCTGGCAGAGCTAGTACTGGATGGCGTTGAGTTAGCGTTCTAGTCAGGCTAGTTTTACCACCACCAGATTCACCGGTCAGGTGTACTTTTTGTCTGGATGTTTTTACTGGTGCTTTAGAATTTTTTAGATCTTTTAAGTATTGTAATACAGCAGCTGTGCTTTGATTAAAAAGCTCAATAGGAGGCTGCACTAGTGGACACGCATCTTTCTTATCATTAAACTGCCCCTGCATCACCTTGATCTCTCTTAGACTTGGCAAGTCACTTAATTCCACAGGGAGATGTGTGACTGGATTTCCCCAAAGGTCCAATCTTGTCAACCACTGCATTGACTTGATGGAATCTGGTATCACTTTAATTTCGTTGCATGATAGGAATAACTTGTCTACGAGTTTCAACTGCAGAACACATGTTGGTATTTCGGTAAACATGTTACTGCTTAAATCTAATTTCTCAATGCAATTTAGTTCTCTCATAACTTTTGGCAATGATGTCAACTGGTTTCCATTCAAACTTAATGTAGTGAGGTTATTCAAGGCACTGATATATTCTGATATTGATGTCAACTTATTATGACCCAAATTTAAATCGCGAAGGTTATTCAGTGCATAGATATCTATTGGTAATGTTGTCAACTTGTTATGACTCAAATTTAATGTTTGAAGGTTATTCAGTGCACTGAAAACTTCTGGTAATAAAATCAAGTTATTAATACTCAAATTAAATCTTTGAAGTTTATGTAGTGCACGGATTCCTTCTGGTAATGATGTCAACTTGTTTCTACTCAAGTTTAGTGTTTTAAGAGTATTTAGGGCACTGATACATTCCGGTAATGAAGTTAACTGGTTGTCGCTTAAATTTAAAGCTTGAAGTTTTGTTAAAGCACTGATAACTGTAGGAAATGAGATCAATTGATTTCCACTCAAATTTAATGTCTGGAGGTTGTTTAGTGTATTCATAACGTTTGGTAATGAAGTCAATTGGTTGCATTTTAAGTCTAACGTTTTAAGGTTAACTAGTGCACTGATTGCAGCAGGCAAAGAAGCCAACTTGTTTCTACTCAAATCTAATGTATGAAGGTTGCTTAGTGTACCGATTGCTTCTGGTAACGAAGTCAATTCGTTTCCGCTTAAATCTAATAGTTCAAGGCTATTCAGTTCGCTGGTGATTGTTTGTAATGGTGCCAACTTATTGTTACTCAGATTTAATTCTTTAAGTGTATTCAGTGTACTGATTACACCTGGTACTAAACTTAACTTGTTCCGACTCAAATTTAGTGTTTTTAGATTTTTCAGTTTACTGACACTGTCTGGTATTGAAGTTAACTTGTTTGCACTCAAATCTAATTCCTCAAGTTTGCTCAGTGTACTGATACAGCTCGGTAATAATTCCAACATGTTCTTATTCAAATTTAATGATTGAAGTTTATTCAGTTCACTGAAAACAGTTGGCAATAAAGTGATCTTGTTCCTGCTCAAATTTAGTGCTTGAAGATTAATTAGTGCATTGATAACTGTCGAAAATGAAGTCAAATGGTTTCCACTCAAATCCAATATTTCAAGTTTAATTAATGCACTGATACTATTTGGTAATAAAGCCAACATGTTTTCACTTAAATCTAATTTTTGAAGGTTGCTTAGTGCACCGATGATATCTGGAAATAAGCTGAACTTATTCATACTGAAAATCAAGGTGTGAAGATTCTTTAGAGCGCTAAAACCTTCTGGTAACAAACTCAACTGGTTCCCTTTTAAATCTAATACTTCAAGCTTATTTAGTGCACTAATATTTGCAGGTACTGATGACAAGTTGGTATTCCTCATTGTCAACTCTTTTAAGTTAGTGAGATAACAGATCCCATTAGCACAATCAGACATATCATAGTCCGTTATTTTCAGCATCTGTAGACTGACCAACTGGTGAATGGCTTGCATCCAAGATATTGGAAAGTTTGGTATTGTGAAAGAGTTGCCTGTAATTTTCAACCTGACAATCTTGTGTAACTTGCTGAATGCCTGAGGTATATGTTGCAGTGGAACTGTCCAATTATCTATTACCAGGCTTTCTAGGTCATCAAGTTCAAATAAAGATTTTGGTAATTGCTCCCAGGATTCCATTTTAATAGTTTTCAAGCCGGTTTCCTCATGGACGTACATATATTTCCTCAGATCAGTACTTTGTATGTCTTTACCGTACCCCCAATCTATAGCTGAGGAAGAATAATAATTGTATTTGGCCATAAATATATTTTAATTAATGGCTTTAGATACAAATACGTGAAAACATAATTCAACCTGTACTTTAGTCGTTAAAATGAAGAGATACACGTAAAAAAGCATATATTTTTAATATGGTAATACTCTAAACTTTATAAATCATAAGTAGTTTTAATTCGATCATATGATTAAAAAAAACATTTTAAAGAAAAAAATTAAGTGTTTCCAATTTTAATTTTCATAAAATATAAATGTGATTCACATATATATCTTCAAAATCGGGTCTCAGATTTTTAAATTTTTCAAAAGTTATGTTTTATATTAATATTTGAAAAACACAGATTTTTGCCACTTTGATGTTTATTAGATCATGAGAATAATTTTCAATTTCTTTTGTTTTGGATTAATCAACACTAACGTATAAGCTTTACAAAAAATGCAAACTTTACATGTCTATATCTGCATTTATATTAACGATGAGAAGTTGCAGTTTTTTATAAAATATTTACTGAAAATAAATACAAAGGGCGCGTCAAAAATAGCTTCAAATGTGTATGCAAATATTTCCTCTAGGGTAAACTTCAGACCTTGCAAATCGATATAATATATCTACTTCATGCAGATGTGCTCCGCTTTTAGAAATGAAATATTCGTATTCGTATAGAGTAGTTTAGTTTATTGATATATCCAAGTAATGTAGGATTCAACAGTCAGAATGTAACCAGCAATTAATGTTTCGTACATTTTCAGTTAACAGTTAATCAGTTTGCAGCTTATCAATAAACAGGGAACAAAGTAACAGCAGCGAACTAAGACGTAAAAGCATGCAGGCAAACACAAAATTCGATTGTTGCCATGTACTGCAAATGTATATTATGTTGACCCATATTTTCTTATTATAAGAAATTTAAAAAGACAGTGTAACATGTCTATATTACATACCACGACACGCACGATTGCCAGGTCCAGGGTTGAACTCCACATCACCAGCTAACAATATTAACAGCCTAATAACCAGAGCATTACTTCTATCAGTATACTGGAGACAACTGAAACAGATAATTGTGCAATCAGTTATGTTACTGGGTTAATATTAGTCTGAATGAACCCAACATTAGTGGTCCGTGCCTTCTCAACGAACGTCTGGGCTTATCCATAGTCAATTGTTGTTATATTCAGTTTAACAAGAGCGAAATAAATGTGACATTACATTTTTGACACGATTTTGCCAAACCGAGATAAGCTTTTCTCTGTGTGTGATCCATCTCAGCTTTTTGCTTAGCGGACTGTAGATACACTCTGGCAGGACAAAATGTATGTGATTGACCTACGTTGCTATCTACGGAGTTAGTCTATGTATATACAAATTATTGAAAACTGTAAGTTCAGTGGTTTCAAGACTTTGGAGGGTACTTTATATATAAATACAGGAATTATCGTTCTTCAGATTTTGGAGACAACAAACACAAAATGCTCAGACGTACTTGAGAAAGTATGGGACACTAACGGTTTCATTGATTCAGACTGGGCTGATATTATTTAGTATTTATAGCCTTTATTGTTGTATTGTTCTGACGTGGTTTATATAAATAATCAATAAAACTTGGCACTTCTTATGACAAGGATTGAAATTTAATGTGATCTAATATTTCATTATAGTTACTTTACAAGATATCCAAAATACATGTAATAAAATTAGTTTAATATGAGATTGATGGTTATTCACTACCAGAGTGGCAAGATTCGTGTTTTGTTTAGTTTTAAACAGCTATGAACATATCGCTTTAAACACCAACAGCTAAAAGGTCATCAGAAATCAAATGGGGTGCAACTCTTCACTCACCTGTTTACTCTAGGTAAAGAAGACTTGAAAACGTTTTTGTCCACAATAGTTGCTCGTTCAGGCTGAATGAAGCGTGCAAGCATTTCGTTGTCAACTAGAAATGTAGACAAACTGCTTATAGTTGCAAGTGTTTCCGCATGCAATAGAGATTCACAAATTGCAACTGAAAGTATCTATTGAAAATATGGTAGTTAATATACACGATGTTGGTTGATTTAAAATGCATGGAACTGTATCTAGATCGATTACAAACATTGCATGCTAGAACAAAAAACTTCCCAAATTAAGCAAACTCTCCTATTATTGAAAACAGAAACATGAAGTTCGTAAAAAGCCTTTACTTACCATTCATCGTTGGACAAGAAATATGTATAAGTATCTCAGCAAATGCCAATATCAGAAGAAGTATTATGAGTTGAGCACATAGCAAAATGATGTCATGAACAAATCTGAAACACATGGAATACGACCATTAGGCGATACCAAAATAACTTTGTTTAACGGTGAGTGAAATAGGTCATATACAGGTTGATATAGATAAAATCATTCTCAGTAAATAAGAATGATAGCTATCATAAAACTGCCTATGTGTTGTAGAAACTGAGACTACTAAGTAATCAAGTATTTAAAAAGTTTACGAAAGAATTTCACCTAAGTTGTGAGCAAAACATCTTAAAAACGGATCCTGGATAAAAATGTCAACTTACATCAAAATCATTGCATGTGTTTAATGTAACTAAGGAGGATTCAAAACGTATGCACTGGCAGTTTTACTTAAAACACATAAAACCAAAAAACCCTAGTCTACCGGCAACTGTGAGATTATATTATAAGTGTCGCCAAAGTGTGAAATTGGATTAGCGTATTGGAGGCAAGGTAACTTAGAGACATTTGCCGCGTTTCAAATCATTCTAGTTTTATTAATCCCAGGTAGAAATAGCAACTTTTTCAAAGTACAGTACTACACAATTAATCACTCACCTGGTCCAAATAGCAGATACAGTCTTCATTAGTTCATTTTCATTAATCAGTTTGGCGAAGTCTTTACTGCTAGTACATAGCCTTGTTGTGCCCTTGACTGGCGAGGTATCACTTGTCACCTTACAGAAAACTGGATAACGAAGTGCAACTTGAGAAACATTAAATGCTCCTATCACCTGCCGGTGCTGAATATACGACACTGGCATCTTATTACGATCTAGGAAAAAATCAGAGTTCATATAGAAAACTTGTACTTGAAAACATACCATTCTGATATCACACATTTTAAAAAAGTAGACACTAATTATGTATTAGTAAATGGCATGGATGACAGGAATCACATTGCATGGCCTAATTTTGCGATAAGTCCCAAAGCAAAACAATTCTATTATTTGCTGAAAAGTTCAAAATGATGTTGAAAGGTGATTTAGAGGTCAGGTCACGTTCACAAAAGCGAATATGAGCTACCCTACCTTTGCTACAAGGCTATCTAGTTTATAATTGCTTGGGTTTCCATTCACGCTACAAATGTAAACATCGATACTTATTACAGCACAATGCTTTTGCCTCTAATATTCTTCATCCACGAGGAATCTATAATATCTTTTTAGCGAGCTATTATAACTTCTTGGGATCCATTTAATTTTCTCACGGGCTATATAAACACGTGATGCGACTTGTGTAATTTGGGTAAGAGACATAGATCACCTACTAATATGATGTATCTTTATTTCGAACTTAATAGGTTCATATACAGCATAGGAATGACTAATGTCTAGTCCAATGTAAATATAAAAGGAA
>JAOXYB010041528.1:0-12942 GCA_028565635.1 Phoronis ovalis | reverse complement strand
AACAATATTGAAAATCGTCAAGTAAAAGACGATACCAATGCTGGGTATCCTATAGATAGGATAAACAGCAAAAATTGCATCACATTATTAAAAAAAAAAAAAAATGTCTAATTTTTTATTTGATCAATGTACTGAAAGAACTTGAAAGAATACAAATATTTTAAAACGTAACCATTACCTGCAGGCGTCTCCTTCACTTTAGCTTCTGAAAAAGAAAAAAGTTTTTGGAAATGTTCAATAGGCAGATGTGTCACAAGAAAATAACATGTAAATGAGGTTAGAAAAAGAGTAAATATATCTTGTTAGCAGTACTCTTGATTATAGTCTTTTTCAAAGTTTTCAGTCTTCCAACATGAAGCTACCAAAAACCCAGTTGATCTACTTAAAAATGAACATAGTAAAACATATCCCAAACAATCACTTTTAAAAAATAAAAGAAAACAGCACCAATTTCCACAGTCAACCAAAAGAAAGATAACCACCGAACCTTAAAAAAACATCTGATGTGACTCATAGCAGCAATTTTAACATAAACACAGTTAGTTGTATGCATTATTTAATAATTGCTCACTTCACAACATTTGCTTCTCTGAAATAATGTCCTTTGTCATCTTGATATCAAATTGAAATAAAAGCAGTAAAAAGGCTAACAGTGCCACAAAACTTTAAAAAAATATGAGAACACAACAGCTTTGTATTAATTTATGGAAGCATCTTTTTTTAAACACACATAGTTAGTTATATTAGCATTATATAACATAATGTATTAATCATTAATTCACTTCACAACATTTTCACTCGAGCCTTATTTACCCTTTTTATTAGCAATTTTTCTGTCCCTTGGCTTAGTTTTCGGTTGTTTCTTAACAAGTTTAGATGCTGTAGCAAGAACAACGGTGTCTATTAAAGTTTCTGATAGTTGATGTTGAAAACTGTATTGCCAACACCAATTCTTACCTGAACCCTGATTTTTAAAGCATTTCAAACATAATGTCATAGATAAAATAATATTATATTCATCTGTGCTGTAAACTTGCCACAAGAAACTGATTACAAGTTTTATTTAGTGCAATGAGCAAAATTCATGTATGTAGTCGCATTAGATACTGTCTATATAATATATTATCAGTAACTTAAATTAACAATATATTTCCTATTCCGTGCCTGTGAAATATAAAATTTAGTTAACTAATATAACTTACGAATCTTACCTCCTGGGTATAATGTTCTTTGAATTTTCTTGTCTTCAATTCCACTGTCAAGCCATCTAAAATATATTAAAATGTAATTAATATTTAATATAAGCTTTCAAAAAGTGCATGTCTGCCTAAAAGTAATATATTAAGCATTTAAGTAAACTTAACTGAAGATTCAATAATTCCGAAAAATGAATCGCCTCTTTAAATACAATATTAAAACGGTGTACCATACAGGTATTATATTTTCTGCAAGCATTTAAAGTACTACAAATTACAATCCAGTTACAAAATACATGATGTGTACATGACAATCAAGAGAGCATGATGTTATTCTGCTTGGGGCATAACAATGATAAAACCTGAAGCAATTAAAATTCTGTGGACTCAAAAGTAGATACTTAACTGATTAGAACTAATCAAAAGTTAAAGTTCAATAGTACAAGTTACCTGTTACATGGAAAAGCAATTTCCTGTTTTAGCTCTGTTTCTTCATCCACAATAACCTTGTCACAAAACCAACCTTCTCCCAGACCTTGTCCATCATGAGAGATGACACAATGGGTTAACTTGGATAAGGACACAGCCTCTATCTCAAAAATGTCAACCTGTGAAATATTTAATTTAGCAACATGTAAATAAACTACAATCCTGTTTATGTAACAAAAAATGAGTAATTATTACTAAATAAAACTGACAATAGATTGAATAATTAATCAAACAATTAGATTGCAAAAATGTAATGTGACTGAAGTATAAGGTCAAATTTACAGAGGTAAGAATACAGTGGTTGCAGTTTTAATACCTGTCCCTCCTGGAACTTGATGTTATTATTGGATTTGTGGAGTATTCTTCTTCCACTGTCACCCCTCTCTCCATACAGATTTAAGTACACGTTTGCATCAGTATCAGCTCCTGGTTCGTCACCAGTATATATAGACGCTTTGTACTTAAGTACTAAAACAGTAAGAGTTTAACATTTTATTTAAAAATCCAAACAAAATGTTATGGCAAATTCTCACCAAAAAATTAGTAAAAATTAAATCAAGAATTTAGACTGCAAAACGTACCTGGTAGGTTAATGGTATTCTACTACTAAAATACTACTAATCTACCTGATGAGAAATCTGTTTTGCTTAAAAAAATTCCCTTCAAAATCATACGCACACTTTGAGAGAAAACGTGTAATTCATTATCTATTAGGCTACGTGTAGTGTAATATTTTAAATTAAAATTAGACACAAATCTGTTATGCAGTGTTAGTACCCGTGCTTTGTCCAGTTGTAAAAATAATAGATAATACTTTCATATAGTATACGGTAAGCAAAAAATATAATTTTCTGGAAACATCTGTTCTTACCAGGTAATACTTTCTGTGTTGGCCTAACAGCAGGTAATTCTCTACTTAATCCCCAGTCTTCTTCTGGCAGTGACATGAGTGATAGGATACGGTTATATTTAAACTTCAAAGTTTCCTTAGTCGTCATATCCTGCATTTTGACCTAGAGAAATATACAATAATCACGATTATAGTTAACAGTGCATATAATCAGTGATGATTTTTAAAGAAGATAACTTTCTGTTGCTTCAAATAAAATATTAAGGATTGAACAGACATTGAATTTGAGTTTCCAGCCTCATTGTAACTGATAACGGTGGCATGACACAAATGCTCAAGCTGTTTATTTTCATTCTGTAGTTGATTGATCTTTAACAATCAGTCACCTACATAACAGCTACATGAACATATTGACATACCTCTTTCACTTTCCAGGAAGGCCATTTTTTCTTATTTCTTGGCACCAATTCTATTCTCAATTTGTAGATGACTCCCACACTGCTCAGATTTATCTTAAATTCATCTCTAGTTCCTTTGTGGAATATTCCAGACTCTGAGCTTCCAAGGATAATCAGACCAGAGTTTCCTTTATCCCCATAAACAACTATGGCTACATCTCCATTTATTGCAGTCTCTTCTGTTGTGATCCAGCATTTCCAGTCACCGTCTAAAATATGTAATAAGCATTGAATTTGCACATTAAAAATTATTCTGGAAGTAATATATTTCAAAAGTGAACACAAAAGTTTGTTATTTACATGTAACTTGAGGCATGCAGGTTCGAAACATAATCCTAAAATAGTGAAATGTTTTGTATTTAGGGAATGATGATATCATTGCATTTATTTGTTGGTTGAAAAACAAAAAATACTGTTTATAAAATTTTTAGGATATATCAGTTTCTTTAAATTTTAAGTGATAATGGAGTCTTCTCACGCATAGCTGTTTCAGTTTCACCCCTTTTGCTACAAGAGCAAACCAATCGGACATTCAATACAAATTACAACAACTCATCAAAATTTTAAAAAATGTTATCTTTAGAATTCTTGCCTATGATATGATACATAATATGGTATAATATATGTATTCACTAGTTTCCTTTTTGTATAATTTTGTGTCCTCATTTTTTAAAGTCAGATAAATCTTAATTTGAGGGGTAATTGATTGGTTGTTTACACATGTATAACATCAATAAGAAGTAAGGGATAAAGCAGTTTATGGAATAGCTATTAGAAGACTATATCTAGATTATTTAGTTTAATTTTTACCACTGAAAGTAGACTCCGGAGTATGTACAGGTCTTGGTTCCACTTTTGGTTCTGGTTTTGGTTTACTTTCTTCCTGTGTTTCTTCTATATTTTTAGTAGCTACCAGAGCTGGTACATGAGCTCTGGGCTTCCTCTTTTTCTTATTAGGTTTGGTTACTGGCTGGGTAGGTGGTTCTGCACTCTGCCTGTCCTTAGGAACACCAACTAAGGAGATAAAAATAAAACTGTACAGTAGTAATTAAGTACCTTATGAGGCCACAAACAAATATTATTAAAAAGGCACCGTACATAAAAAAAATATCACATTTGTTAATAAAGTTGTGTTTGTTATGAAACATAATAACAGCTTCTTAGTAGACATATTACAATGCTGGAACAGTTACTTACATGATACAACCTCTGGAAACAGTCTCACATTTTTGTCACCAGTATCTACAGTTGGACGGACTTTTCCTTCAGCAGTCATACCAATGAAAAGGCCTCTTTTTGAGACTGACTCTAGTGTTACATATCCCTTCTCCTTGTAACGTTCAACTTTAAACTGGCTGTATTTAGTGTCACCAGAACCCTGAAATAAAAAATGTGTGCCACTGATTGCATGTATTAGGATTTTGTAACTAACATACATCTATAAAATCATGAAAGAGGTGTAACTTTTTATGCTAGTAAGTATGCCTGGTAATTTCTAGACACATTTAAATGGAGAATCTTAAATAAATCATAGAAGAAGGAGGGTACACTAACTGTCTTTATCTGGCATTGATGAAGATGTCAAGATGTTGTCAAAAGATAAATTTGTAAGCTTTTGTTTTGTAGCTGATTTAATTATGGAATTTTACTTTAAGTTATTCCCGTGCTGAATGATGATTCGGGGAGATAAAGTTTTGTCCACCTGGATATATTATGGCAAGACTTACATTAATATCAATTTGACCATCTTTCAGCCTAATAAACTGTCCAGGAAACACAATACTCTCAAACATTCTAATGTTTCCTTCTGATGCTTTGTGAACTCTAAATTGAGCCAATCGATTCCTTCTTCCTGTAGCTATTAATGAATTGTCATGGCTAATGTTTAATGTCTGTGAGATGGATGACCAGAATGTGATGATTCCTCCGTCACGGAACATGCCCTGTGTAACAATGTAACTTTAATTCACATCCAATTAGATTTATTGTCAGGCATAATTTAATAGCTTTTTCTAAAATTAAGCAATAAATATATAAATATTATCACAGAAGATAAAAATTTATAAAGAAATAAATGGCTTGGTATAAAAAACTTAGCTTATGACAAAAATACAACCAAATTTGTAAGCATTATACTAAAATCAAAGACTTTGATTCTGAACACAATTCTAAGGTCTAATAACTATTCAACCGCACTTTATGTTACACTAACCTTGCAGTAACAGAAGAACTGCTTTGATGGCCCAATAATTGTTCCCCGTGGGTCACCAGGTTTGCCATTTTGCATTATCGTTAAGTGTTGTAAAGTATGCTTTACTGACTCAAACATTACACTTCGGTCTGGCTGTACTTTGATATGGAATTCACAGTAACCACCACCTTTGCCCTATACAGCAAAAAAATGTTAATCATTATGACATTTTACCGTCAAACATTTGTCATCAGTGAGCCAGAGATAATGGATTTTATTATGTAATTACTACTTAATTTATATATGCAAGCAATGAATTCACTTAATAACAAAAAGTCTCAGACTGAAAGAGAGAAAGTTGGAAGGTATGATATATTAATAGAGAAACTGACATAGGTTAAAATTTCCATAGACAGTGTAAATCGTTATATATGTTACACTTAGTTTCCAGCACATACCCAACCACTGCAAGAAAACAAGTAACATTCGCTTATATCTTTAACTAAATTTTCAACTTAACTTGAAAAAAAACATAAGATCTGCACATAAAATCAGGAGAGTATTTGACAAAACAATACAATAAGTATGGAACATGCGAAATTCAAACTAACAAATAATAAAATACCCACATGTATCACATTTGTTGCAATTAAAACAAAAAATAACTCAGAAATAGACATATTTTCAAAAATTAAATATTTTCAACAAAATGTACAAAATAATAGTAAAATTATTTGGCAATTTGTCTTAAACATACCATAAACAAGAACCATGGATCATCCATATGCTTGCAAAAGATTCAGAAAACATATTTACTAATAAACACATTCAAACTATTGGCATTTTCTTAAGTACACAAAAGTCATATATCAAATAAAAATAGACTATTTGCATACACTTGGTGGGGCCACTGCTTGTAGACCTAAACATTCACAACATGTTGCATTTAGCACGTAGAAAACTTTGTCATTGTTCCTTTATGAAATGCAACATGCTGGGAACATTTAGATCCCTGAACGGCGTCTCTACCAGGTGCGTTTTCTGTAAGATGTGTTTGCATTTAGCAGATAAACTTTTATAGTTGGCCTGTAGTTAAATTTTGTTTTAAATTACAACACAAATTAGGTTGGTTTACTGGGGAAAGATTGGAAAAATTAACACATGACTGCGATTTTAAAGTACACAACAAACTAGGGGTCAACATTCTAAGTGAATTAAATATCAAATATATGCAGCGATTATAGGGAATTTCATTCATATTGTGAGTGAACAACATTTGGAACAAACTATTAACATGTTATGATATATTCTACTCTACTGCTAACAGAAGTCGATATGAACAATATATTTTGTTCTCAAAAAAAAGCCTTAACACGTTGCCTAATATATTCAAATGTTCTATGGTGGTTTAAGCTAGTTTTAAAATGTGTGCATAGCTTACCATTCCCAAGACTTTTCCACCATCAATTGCCAGATGAAAATTTGGATTAGCAGAGCTGGCAAGTACTCGGATGCTGCTCTGCCGAGGAATTACAGTAAAAACACCTACAAAATAAAATAAATTTGAAATCAAAATTTATTCTCCTCTGGCACTAATAAAAGAAAAAAAAAATTTATAAAATATAATGACTTTTTGTGCTACAGAAGTTCTTATACTGTCAAAATTATTTAATGTTGGTAAGATTAACAAAATTTAATTAATTTTAGTTAATTTTACTTATATGCCAGAGTAGAAAAAAGGCATTCAGTATGTCCACCAAATAGTCATTTTTCATAGTGTTAAGACTAATTCGTCAACATTTCCCCCAGAAATAAGGTACGATATCACAGAATTGTTCAGTTAAATATACGTACACGAGAACAATTAATATTAACATTTTGCAAAAAATTGTTAACAAATGTTCCTTCAGATCTGGCAAACATTCACATATTGCTACCACTTCTGAAGATATCATCACAACACCCCCTCCGATCTGGCCTCTGATTGAGAACAAAGACTCCGAGCAAAGAAAATCAGGTTCCTGCTCCACCAGGGGTCACCACCACTGATGACTGCAGGTTGTAAATCACTGTTAATACAGTAGTTGATTATATCAAACAGTATTGTGATATATTTAATACCTGCTTTATCATCAAAATCACCGAAACCATCCACACTGGCATCGGGCTTGATTCTCAAAGCTCTTTGAGTTGATTTAGGAAATAGCATTATTTGATTTTCACGATCAAATTTCCATTTTTCATATTCCCACTGCAAAAATAAAACACAAATTGACATTTTGTACTGTTTAAATCTTGCTAGTGTTGCTTATATCTGACAAGTGAAATGAAAGACACTTTTATTGAGACAAATGAGCATTATTTCAAGAGCCTTAATTTGTATTTTTATTATAGTTCTACTTTTACCTCACATCATATTTAGCATAGAGCATCATATTTCAATCAATTTTTATGCATTTCACTGAATTTTTTGACTGCTAGATATGGACATAGGTGGTGGATTGCCTAAGAACATGCAAGTCATTAAAGGTTTTGGAGACATACATGTACATCACAGTATATTTGCAGTGGGTACACAATTTCACCTTGCTAAACAATAGTTAAAACAAACATTAACACATGTATGTATGGAACGCTGTATACTCAGATAATATTTAAAATACATATAAAGCATGAAGTCACAGTATTTGCTTGTTGTTTATTTTACTTTAATATTATAACACGTTACCAATTCTTTGTCTAGCAGATCTTGTACATATTCATCCTGAACTTTAAGCTCTCTCACTATCTTTCCATCATCCTCGCCTTCGTCTAGCCATTTATTGCACAGGAAAACAAATTCTTCACTATGATGATTTGTGTCTCGAATTGCAATCCTCTCAAGATACCAGCCTTCACCTTGTATATTTAAAAAAAAATCAATATCAATTAAATATTATCGATCCCAGACCTTTTCTAAAAGAAACGCAGCAAAATAAAGATACAGCAAAAGAGCAAAAATTAAAACCGGATCCATTTTTTTGGGATCAATACATTAAAGTTCCTACCTGCTGTAGCACCATCATGACCAATAATGATTCTCTTAAGATTTCCCAGAGAGACAGCCTCTATTCCAAATGTATCCGTCTAGATAATAAAAGAATTAAATTGAATATAATGCTGAAAAAATTTACAATCGCTTACATTACAATCACTTTAAAATTCTAAATTTCATTTAATCTGGGGCTTTATACAAACCTATGAATATAAAGGGCAAGGTTATCCTGAAAGGTTATGTTCAACACGTCATCTACCATTTTGTGCCAAAGGGTGGTCAATTTAAACTGCGACTAAATTTAATTCATAAAAACTTGAAATGACACTAATCTTTTATATTTATAACTAATACGCAATGTTTGCTGTGCATTCTTTATCACCTGCACTAATGCTATAGCTAGATGCTATTTTCTGTTGGACAAAGACACTTTTTGACAGTGGCAGAACTCATTATTATTTTTAATTGAAAGTTGTAAATAGAAGTTAAATATTTGGAGTAGTGTAATTAAAATCAATATCAATATCAACATTTATAATCTGTTGACAATCATCAGTATCTGTACTTAGAATATTAAATTAGTTGTTTCAATTATTCAGCAGCAATAATAGCTATTTTTTACATGGTGTTGCAACTATGAATTGATAATTATTTGCTATCCATTAAAAACCAATTACATCATATGCTAAATAAATGTTACAAAAAAGCAATTAAAATCAGCTAGATCTCATGTGATTTAAGTGCAAATATAAGCAACAAATAAAGTGATGTATGCAGACATGTCTGGTTATATTCTAAAAACAAAAAAATATAGAAATTGACTCAATCCCATTTAGTCAAGAATTATTATATTTTACAGCATACAAAAAAATACAATATTTATAATGAACAAATTAAACCAATATTTGATCTTATACTCTTATTTGTTTCATTTACATAGGTTTAGTTCACAAGTAGCAGTTACTATCTCTTTACCTGTCCTTTGCCAAAAAGTTTTGATCGACGAGACAGGCACAGTTGCCTGACTCCTGAATCACCTCTTTCACCATATATGGTAATATAGACATTGGCATTAGTAGAAGCATTCCATAAATCTCCAGTAACCACGGCAACCTCATAATGAACAACTGAAACATAATTTTGACAAATTTGCTTATTGAAAATATATATGTTTTTTTTTTGCTTTGATGTACATGACTTTTTATTACTTTGTGACAATTGCATATTTTATAGAAATTTTTACACCATAGACATTGTGATCGTGTACAAACTAACTAGAATACAACTTACAGTTTCCAAATTTATATTTTATTTAAAGTAAATTTTATGTCAATTAAAACTAATTGATTTACAGCAGTAATAGAATAAATTATATCTTATTCACAAAATGTACTATAAGTTTACATACGCAGCATGAATACAGGTTTGATCCAGGTAACAGAATTTGGAAGCAGAAATTAGAAAGGGTAGAATTTTTCGGTTAAATTTGTATCTAATTCCAAAGTCTAAAGCAAGATTAAGCACCAGTCAGGCTGAACTCACCTGGTAAGACAGGTTCGTCTTCCTTGATAAGAGGTAACTCTCTAACAATCTCTCCATCATCCTCTTCATGGGATAACCATCGCTGACATATAAATAACAACTCCTCACCCGTCTGCTCATCCTCCATACTCACCTAAAATAATAGTATTGGCATCACAGGTATTTTAAAATCAGCTTGCATAAAACCAACTTAAAACTGCTATGATGCAGGTAAGCAAAATTAGGTAAAAAAGTTGCTAAGAAATTTCAATCATCACATTTCAAAATTGGTTAGTCAGTGATGGTGATTGCTGACACAGAGGGGAGAAATGATTGCCTCTTATCTAGTATACGATCTTATTATTATATGATGAAAAGCATGTTGAATCCCATAAGTTTAATACTTGCTTAAAAATATTGTACAAAAAAAGTCAATAAAAATAAAGATTATATCTTTACAAAGAAAAATAATACTCCTTGTCTCACAAAATACATGTATTTTTATCCTATCTATTATTATATGTTAAAAATATATAAATTACCTCTTCACAGAACCAACCAGGAAAGCTTCCACTGTTGTCATGCGCCAGACGGATTTTATAAATTTCACCAATAGTACCAACAGATATCTGTAGAAACAAAAATATACATCATGATCATACATTCAACAAACTTTGAATTAAATAGAATGTTTCACATTTTATCAACAAAAAAAGTTGTGCGTATAATTATTTTAATAATATGATAGGTAGTCTTAAAAGATTTAAAAGAATGTGCAGAAGTGTCTAACATGAATAGTATCATAAAAACATGTTTCATATTTATTTATAATTTCACATCTACGAACTAAAATATTGAATAATAATTTCAAATAATGGTTACGCCATCATCACAACATATTCAGAGCTGGTGTCTTCTGGTGGAGAAGGGAGACTATAATGTTTTCTTCAATTTTTTTTGTGCTGTAGTCGTTAAATTATCATATATTTCATTATTCATAGAGATCTTCTAATTTTAAAACACCACACTGAGGTTATGCATTACAGAAACATGTTCATTTTAAAGATTGAATTAGGTATAAGTTATTAGGGTAGTGTACACTAGGTTGTTAGCACTAGTCACACAGATCACAGGAGGACAAGTTTTAGTCCAAATGCATCACTAACCTTGCCACAGGTAATCACAAATAGTACACTTACTAAGGAATCATTAAAAAGTTACTTCAAGTTTTTTAGTACTCATAACTAGTAATGACATGCTTGTTTAACAAAGTAAACAGCCGGGATAAACAGAAGGTATTAGCTGAAACAGTAGACATTGTGAACAACATAAAGATTAATTATTGTACCTCTGAACAGCAATAGATAGGTTTAGAAGATTTCACATCATCCTGTACATAGAAATAGAAAATCATGAATTTTAAAATGCTTAAACTCAAAACAACATGATACAAAACCATAACTAGAAACAACACATACATTTTTAAGAACAAATAATAGAAGTATAACACCTGTTTAGTAACATAAATGATAGCATAACAAGTATAAAGAAAATAGCAGAATAAACATCTGAAGGCATGTAAGTGATACTTCTAGAAAACATTATAATGCATTTCACAAGGGACAGTCATAATAAGCATTAAACTTAAAGTTGATCATCATTATACTACAGTAAGCCCCCATGGGGATATTTCATTTCACTCACCTATAAGGCTGGAATGTCATTAGTTAATTGTTATGATATAGTTTGTTCAAAAAGGCCGACCACGGAGTTGTTATATAATATTTAATGTTAAAAAGTTAAAAATTGGCATTCACCTGAATTTATGTTTTGAGAAAAATAACTGCATCACAGACAACTTATCTAAAAATCAAAGTGAAACTCTAAAAAAATTACATGCACTTTTGAGTTAGGTTCCACTGAGATGTATCTGACCTGAAATTGGTCCGATTGCCCGCTTTGAAATGCTTCAGGGTCTCCTGGGTTCAGCAATAACGGACCAGAGTTTCCTTTGTGACCGTAAACTGTGACTGTCACTTGGGCAGTTGTACCTGAAGATGGTAATTCATTGGTTGTTATCCATATTTTCCATTTCCCACCTGCAAATATATAAATATCACTATTAATTATAATGAGGTATTTATCAGAAATTATTAGCTGTCACATATAGGATGATGAATGTCGGCTTTGTATTTAATTAGCAATATCTAAAAGACATGACACGTGTGTTTTGTCAAAATTCTAATTATAATTCCCCAAGCAATGTTGGGTTTATCTATTCCTATACTGGAAGATATTGGAATAGTATACAGTGCTGCATGTCAATAACTTGAATGCGAAATTTTTATACCAGCTTTCCTGCAAACATTTACTATATATTTGGGCCACATGTGTCATCTCTAAGCATTGAAAGTAAAGCATACTGACTTACACAACACATCACTTTATTCTAAAGTTCTGAGTTACTTACGGGTTTTCGACAGTTTATCCCTCCTACCAGCCAGCCTCTGCCCAACTGTAGTGTCCACATAATTATTTTTCTTTGGCAGTGGTCTCCCCTTGTTAGGTATTTCTGGGAAAGATGAAACAGGCTTAAACCTTTCCAACTTGGCAGCCACATAGATGTCTGGACCATTTAGTATGCCAGAAAAGCCTTTCACCTGATAACAAAAATAATTACTGTATTATTAGAACTTTATTTCCACATTCAATTTGGCATTAAAGATTTAGATACTAACGAAACAAATTAAAATACAAAGGATACAGTACACTTTGAATTTATTTAAAACCAGATGTTAACTTCGTTAAATCTTGTTTTAGTATCATTGTCTCAGAAAAGTAATGATGTTAGTAATTAAAAAGCAAAGATATTAGTTTAGGAATAAAAATAATAATCTGAAATAGTTATAATGAGGTTGTACAGTATGTGACAGGAGACAAAATTGATTAAAATGTTACAAAAACAATGACTACACTTACAAATACGAGAATAGACAAACTGTGGAATATGAAAACATCAATAGAAACATTTGTAGAATAAAATTCCTTAATAGATTTGACAATATCAACTCGTACGAAAAAGAACATTGCAGTGTTATCAAAAAACTTTTCTGAAACAACTCTGTGATGAACAGGCATTTGCGCTTGATTCAAGAAATATCTTTCATATATTATTTGGTGCAGAAATAATGATATATTTTTGT
>JAOXYB010041517.1:0-12946 GCA_028565635.1 Phoronis ovalis | reverse complement strand
TATACACACCACACACCCACTATACACACGAACAAAAATATATATATATATACACACCACACACCCACCATACACACGAACAAAAATATATATCAAATAAACACATACTGAAGTCATATCCATTAGTAACTGCTTGTGTACTTCCATGAAGTCTTTCGCTGCACTAAGATTTTTTCCCATATCACGGTAGTTGCTAAGTGTTGCTTCACCAATATGAGTCAGCCAAGTCTGGACCTATCAGGAAAAAAAATGTATGATTAGTTTAAATGTATCTACGACAATTAGGGATTATGCCAGATTAGATTATACCTGCAATGATAATAATAATTGAACAAGCATTGCATCTCATTCTAGTATTCTTTGGGACTTCAATTATTATCAAATTTTCATTTTTATTATATTTTATAAATATAATGTACATTGTTAAAAGTCTATAAATCCAGCAACACAGGGATTATACCAGATTAGAGATAGTCTGCAATGAATACTGAGTGGTAATTGGGTAAAGTATTAATTGAACAAGCATTTATTTCTCATTCCAGGATTCATTGGACTTTATTTTTCATCAATTTTTTCTGAAGACTTTGATAAATATAATGTATATTGTTACAAATCTATATATTCAGCAATCAGATTTTCAATCAGACATATATGTCTAAAATCACAGAAAACAAGAATGTTTAGTAGTGGCTCTGACGATGCTGATTAGTCTGTTAATTTTGAAATGAGCTTTAACAAAAGTGTCAGTAGTTTGATGGGCTTCCAAAAGTAACAGTAATTAAAACAATTTGGCAAGAATTAGAAGTTTAAACAATCATTATTTGTTAAAAAAAATAAATAGATTGGTCCAATTTTCAAAAAGAATACCCTCCAGATCAGAATTTGGCATAGTCAAATCAATTTGACAATGTCTTCTTCCAAAAAATTGCCATAATTTGAAAGACGGTTATAGTACTATGAACAACATTGACAATGGTACAAAACTATGCCCATTCACACTAAAACTAGTGTACCATAAATGAAAATTACAAACATCTAATTTTAAGTCTACTGGTAGAAATGTCTGAAGATACCAAATTTATATCCAGCAGTCCTATTACTCAGTAGTAAAAAAACAAATCACGAAGCCAGTTTACCTAAATACGTTAGCCAAATTTGTAAATCTGACAATGCAGCAAATTTAGTCAAATTTTGACCAACATCGAAAGGCAACAAAAACGCGAGGTCTTGATAATGTTTGGAATTCAATAAACTTGATATTGTAGCACGCGTACAGTAAGGTATACATCAAAGTGTAAATTGTCTTGATTCAATACCTGGATGGCTGTCACAATCAAATTTGAAAATATTAAGGTATCGTGTGTTCAAATGATTTGTGGGAACAAATTAATTCCATCACAATAGGAAGCATAAAATTTACGGCTAACAGAGGATGTATTTGAAAGATGCACTAGGTACAATGACAGTCTTCCAAGAACACTGTATGAATGTTATACCACAGTTAATTTCTGCTGAAAGGTGCTGAATGCTTGACTTTTGTGTGCCACTTCACTGCCACGGGCCTTGCATAGTTCCTCAAGTGTTGAACAGCGTTTCTCAAGTTCACTGACCTGCAACATGAATAAAATTACTCATAGAAATAATATATAAAAGCATTCCGAACAAGAAACCTTTAAAATACACCTTTAAACTTCTTACAATTCAGAACCATGAATGGAGAAAAGGGTTATTTCTAAACTTAGTAATTGCATAGGCATTAGAAAAGTATGATTCAACTGGATCTCATATATTCTTTGAATGTAATTATTAAGATAACAAATTGTGAAGAAAAGATGCCCACACAGAGAATGCTCTGTCGTCACAAGTACACAAATGCTACACAACATGTACTGGTACTTGCCTTTTTATCAACACCTTGAGCTTCATGGCCTTCTTTTTGGATCCTCTCTAAAAGGATGCAGCCTTCTCGAAGAGCTGGTGTTGCTGTTTCAATAATAGCATTTGACAAAAATGTGTGTCGTTCAGCAAGAGCCACACTGTTCCTTGGCAGGTCTGTCTTGGTTAGTTCCAACTCAATTTGTTCTAGCTTGGTGAATGCCTGTGAATGCACAAATAAAATTTAACAACAATTTTACTGTTTCCAGGAATTCAACAAGAGGAAAATTTTAATTTAATTCAAGTCAAGGGCTAGTCCTACATAACAAAGGTTTATAGTTTATAGTCTGTATACTAACTGACATTTTTCTTCAGTCAACTGCACAATAACCCACTGATTATGCATAATTTTTACATACGCTATATGTGTAACATATCCAGTCATTACAAATGTGTGCCAGATGGATATATAGTGTGTACATGTTTCGGTCATGGGTAACATACAAGCAATCACAGTTCAAAACTATGTCCCCTTCGTTACATAGATGGTAAAGTAATAAATCAGTCATTTGAGCAGCAGCAGCTAAAACAAAGATGTATGCTAACTAGGCATGATATCTCTAGTCTCTATTTATCATAGCTTTTAAGATACGGACTGCAATAGTTTGATGTTAAAGTCAGAAGTCTCATAACACGTGTATGATTATGAACCATTATTTAATTATCACAGTTTTCGAGATATAAATTAAACTATTATATACTGCACATACACAGTTTGACCTTGATCCAATGATCCTCAATTATCAAAAATACATATTTTGACTATATCTCTATCTGTTTCGAGATATGGGCCATTACAAAACAACCGTGCTTATAAAAACAACACCAATTCATTTTTGACATTAGACTTATTTTTACCACC
This sequence comes from Phoronis ovalis, assembly GCA_028565635.1. NCBI lineage: Eukaryota > Metazoa > Phoronida > Phoronidae > Phoronis > Phoronis ovalis. The sequence continues at coordinate 10,149 of JAOXYB010041517.1, read as the reverse complement.
TGGCCTTTAACACGCACCTACATCGTGCCTTACATCTTCATGCGTCTGCCCGATACCTTGGCATTTCAGCTATAGATGTACCATGTAATGTGGTTTGAATCTTCAGTGCTAGGGACATGTGATGCAAATAATGTCAAAGCTTTAGATAATCACTAGGAATGGAACTGATTCTCGCGGGTACGGTCCTCATATAGATTACAATATATCACACAATGTTAGTGTCTGGGTTAAACGCTAGGGGAATATCAGTCTCTGGATTAAACGCTAGGAACCACCACTGAAAGGCATTCAATGTACAAATTTGCAGCTAGTGCAGACAGTTAAGTCCCGATAGAGGTGTGTGCCTAGATGTAGTATTGAGCATAAGAAACATCCACTGTTGGGAATTCTTGTGTATCACTTTAAATAACGATAATGTTTACCAAACAAAACTAACCATCTGAGCCAAGGTGAAAAAGTGAACAGCTTGCTGTATGTTTTTACGTTTGTTGTCCAGGCATATGGCAAATTTTTCATTGTTTTCATCTACAAGTTGAAGGCGTTGTTTTATAGACTCAGCATCAACACCGGCTACATGAATAAGACGGTTGGCTGTACGTAACAAGCGTAGTACTGTTTCTTCGATTTCCTGATAATAAAAATAAGAAACACACATACAACATTTTTTCTCAGCAACGAATAATGAAAATATATATTAAAAATAAAAACATTTATAAAACTTTATCAGAAGCAGCTCCTAAGAAACAACAGCTGCTACAATTATTAAAAATCGTATAACATTACACTAGGGAGAATAACACTTACATTTTACGTGCTATGCTTTCCCTTTATTTAGCAGGTAATTAACATTAGCTCTTTTTGCGGTAGTTATAGAGGCGCGAAAATATAGTGTTTGAAAGATAGTACAATGTGTTATGCTTCACACAGAATTTTTATGAATGAAAACTCAACTCTTAAGGGTTAATGCACGCAGATATGTAGTTCTTTGTCTCAAGATTAGGCTAGAATATATTGAGAAATATTTCTGAGTTATGAAACCGCAAAATTATTTCCTACAAATAGACTCAATCTCTCTCACTGAATTGTAAAAGTAAGTAGCTGCGGAAATAAAGGATAATACAGTAGTTTGATAGCCACCACAAATTAGTAACTGGAGTTTTCTAGCTCCTGCAGTGTTCAAGTAAGATATCTAAACTTGCATTTACACTTTTATTTTTTATATTTGTCATTTAAAAAATGCCATATAGCGCAACTTTAACCTAAAAATTACTGCATTTTATGTTTTTCTGTATTTGCTACACTGGAATGAGCCCAGAACCCTTATTCATGAAATATTTATATCAGTACCTAATAGCATTCAAAGGACCTGTTTTTCTTATCTACTGTCCTCAACACCAGATCCAAACTAAACTAGTTTGATCAAAAACTTGATCTGATAAGGGCTGCACATCCTTTACAACTGAAGATCATGGTAAGTACCATATGGCTAATAAACACTTACAAAAAAAGGAACTTACCCTTGCTTGCATTTCAAACTTCTTATGTTCTTCAAAATAAATCTGCGCTGAGGCCACAGAGTCGCCCAGATGGCTTTGCAGCAGGTAAGATTCACCAACTCCACTAAACCAGTTCAAGACCTGTAAGACACAAAACATCAGTCTGAGCTTTTTCAAGAAGATCAAGGAAAACTATATCAACTTTGGGTATTCACTACAGGGTGAGATGAAATAAACAGAATACTTCTAATAGTAGTATCATAACTGGTTCATTTCTATTTCAGTAGTACGACAAGTATATTCCAAAAATCTATTTGATTAAATCATGTTTTTTTGTTTTTCAATTTATTCTTAGAACTGGTAACCAATATTCCAGCTTTACAATTTAAAGTTAAGCCTGTCAGCTAAAAACAAGGCTTCAAGACCTAAATATAATCCCTCCCTTGAACTTTAGAATACTATATAAACCCAAACATAATATATGCCCAACTGTTATTATTCATATTTAGCCACAAAAAAAGAATACCCTCCAATGACGGCTTTATATTTATAAACAAGAGGTCTGCGGTTGCAGACAGATACCCATCATATGATGTAGTTTCTTTAGTTGTAAAGCCTACATGAATCCACTTTTGAATCGTCCAGTCATCGCTTCATCTTTCCCAAAATGGGCGCAACGTAACGTGCACTCTCGGGTACCAACATGGCCATCAGTCAGCCATGTTGGAAGTAATCGGGGTCAAACTTATATCCTACGTGTACTTTGACCAGTATTTACCCTGTGCCAAATATGAAGATGATCCGACAAAAACAAAAGCCATTATTGGGAGCTAACATCTCGAGAACAAATATGGCCACCAGTCGGCCATCTTGAATGTGAACCATGTCGAAATTACAGACAATCTGCATTTTGACCAGTATTTCTCCTGTACCAAATATAAAGCTGATCGGATAAAAACTGAAGCAGTTATTGCACGACAAAGAAAGTGTTACGCGCAACGAAAATTATCAAAGATTCATATGGACATTTGACCTACTTCTCAAGGTCATTTTGAAATGTCACCTGGCCTAATACGCCCACCAACCCACGGCCTTCGTGAATCCACCTTCAAATCGTCCAGTCATGACTTCGTCTTTCCCGAAATAGGCGCAACGTAACATGCACTATCGGGAAGAAAACATGGCCGCCAGTTGGCCATCTTGAAAGCGGTCCACATGGAAATTACAGACGATCTGCATGTTGACCTGTATTTACCCTGTACCAAACATAAAGTTGATCGGACAAAAACTGAAGCAGTTATTGCGTGACAAAGAAAGTATTTCGCACAAAAAATGTTGAACATTCGCATCGACATTTGACCTATTTCTCAAGGTCATTTTGAAATGTGGCCTGGTCTAATACGCCCACCAACCTATGGCCTACATGAATCCACCTTTGAATCGTCCAGTCATCGCTTCATCTTTCCAAAAATGGGTGCAAAATAATATACACTCTCGGGTACAAACATGGCCGTCAGTCGGCCATGTTGGAAGTAATCAGGGTCAAACTTATATCCTATGTGTACTTTGACCAGTATTTACCCTGTACCAAATATGAAGAAGATCCGACAAAAACAAAAGCTATTATTGCGAGCTAACATCTGGAGAACAAACATGGCCACCAGTCGGCCATCTTGAATGTGATCCATGTCGAAATTACAGACCATCTGCATTTTGACCTGTAGTTATCCTGTACCAAATATAAAGCTTATCGGATAAAAACTGAAGCAGTTATTGCGCGACAAAGAAAGTGTTACGCGCAACAAAAATTGTCAAAGATTCGTATGAACATTTGACCTACTTCTCAAGGTCATTTTGAAATATCACCTGGCCTAATACGCCCACCAACCCATGGCCTACATGAATCCACCTTCGAATCGTCTTTCCCGAAATGGGCGCAACGTGAGGTGCACTCTCGGGTACAAACATGACCGCCAATCGGCCATGTTGGAAGTAATCGAGGTCAAAATTATATCCGACCTGTGCTTTGACCTGTACTTTGACCTGTACTTACCCTGTACCAAATACGAAGATGATCTGACGAAAGCTGAAGCCGTTATAGCGAGATAAAGAAAAGGTTACATACGCCGCCGCATACCCTACGACTATATGCCCTTTCACTATTACATAGTAATGGGCATAAAAACACCCTGCAATTCCTTGATCTGAAACTCAAATTTTAAGGGGTTTATTTATAAAAATACAAGCACTGCCTCAAATACAAGTATCTATTAAGTAGAAACTATATCTTAAAAAGATAGCCAAATGTTTAGATTCAAATCCATATTTATTCAAATATTAGCTTTTAACTAGTATTTTAAATTAACTTATTAAGCAAAACAAAATCCTACTTTTGAATACAATCCCATTATTTAGAATATCATACTTATCCCAAATAAAGGCCAACCCTCAAATATAAGAAACAAACAAACATTCCTATTATTACAACTTGTACTAATAAAGATCTGAGTTGGCTCATAGACTATCAGGATTACATCAGCTAGAGATTTTTAGTCAGTCTATGAGCCAAATGATGACTCAAGTATTGGATAACCCCTTGAAACAAGATACTGGTAATGTAAAACCAGTAATGTAAACCACATGATAGCCTGATTGCAAAGGCAAGGATTGTACCACCAGGAATTACACTGTATCCTAACTTTAACTGTCTGTAACTTCATAATATAGGTCAAAATCAAAAAAAAGAAACAGAAAAAAATATTAATCATATGTATGTACATACTTATCTTGGAACTATTATATGTATGTGCAACTTCTCAAAAATATATAAATATGTTTATTTTTTGATTGTTGTTAAGAAAACAATAATTTTGGAACTCAAAACTACCATGTTACTCAAAGTACAAAGCACGGAATTCAAAAATTATATGATAAACCAGTTTCTAAAAGGTATTTGTGATGTTCTGTTTCTTTCGAGTCACCGTTTAGTTACTTCTTTTTTCAAAAGACCTTAACCAGCCTTAGCACTTTTTAAACTGGTTCTTTAAGTATACATCAAACACTCTCCAACATAGTTCATAACATTATTGTACCTTGGATACTTCTTGGTCAAGCTGACACAGTTGTAGACATTGTTCTAATTTAACTTTTCGTTGCAGCCACAGTTCTTCCAAGTGGCGACGTCTATCATGTAATATTTCTAACATATGTTCGATACCATAGCATGCAGCAGTTGTGGCGTGACGATTCTGCACATCTGCATGCATTCCCATTTCACGAATTCTGTCTAGTAAGGCCTGTCCCTGATGCAATGTATGCATAGAAGATTCCAGTATACCTACAGAAAACATAGTTAGTTATGTATCTAGGAGTTTTAATTACACTGCATGGTTCACTTGCTTGACTAACTGAAATATACACAGCTTGTCATTGCATTGCCATAGCATTTATGCAACAACTGTATGAATGAGAAATCATCTGAAAGAGTATCTAGCCAGAAAATGGCAAACAGAGTAAATAATTTTACCATTTACATACAGGGTATGGTAAATATGCAAAACAGGTGAGCTTTTTGTCACTTTATCAGCCTATGAAAGGTATATGTTTAATCTGCAAAGATTTTCTCTTCAGCCTACATTGTTTAAAGGGTTATTGTTCTGATCTTTTATTCACACCTGAGAAAGGATAGCTCTATCGTTGTTCTGAACCATACACACACACTTGTGTCACAGAACCATGCTTTGACATCCACAACTATGCACTAACAAACGACATTATTATTTTGCAAAAATTAATCTTGCCCTGTGTTTACCTGTTCTGTTAAATAAATGTTACCATATTGATAAGCTTCATTATTTTACATTAAGTTTTAACTTAAAAGTTACTCAGTATTTGTATTGTTATATAATTATTGCTTTTTTTTAATTTATATTTTGGTTAGGGGGTATATATCACTAAAATTTTTTAACCAACTTTTATTTTAAAAATGTCGAAATATCGACCCTATCTTATACCCAAAATTCTAAAATACACTCTCATCATATACCATATGTTTGTGACTATATTTTTGCAACCCATGCCAGCGGCACATCCCTGTCACCATGTTATTTAAATTATGCAGGAAAATACCAAAAGTTTTGTATTATATAATAATTTTGTTGATTTGTAAATTGGTTGTGGATACATACAGGCACATTCCTTACTTTAAATTTATCTCTAAGAAGTAATTGTTATAATAAAAGTATGTTTCAAATCAATTTTAACTGGTTTGTACTGATACCAGATTTTTTCAATTTAATTGCAAAGTTATTATCAGATGAGGTATCAAAATATAAGCAGAGTAGCCTTCCAAATTATAAAAATACAATTATGTTAAAAGTATGTGCCGTAACAAAAAACGGGCAAAGTTAGTTTACATATACTACTAAAGTCAACATGCATAAAAATTTCATACAAAAATAAAAAACTTATTTCCATTCAAAATTTACTACTCCAAAATGGAGTAGACAAGTTCTATAAGCGCACAATTAAGTTTCTCATCTATTTCAATGGTAACAAATATTTAAAAATATCTTGCCTGACTTTCCAATAAAACATTTTTCCAGTCACATATCAAGATAATTATGTCTCTAGCCTACACTGAATTTTTTGCACTGGCCAATAATATTTTTTCTCAACAGTACATTGCATGTCATATGGTGGAAACTGCGAAACCTTGCCTAGCACTTCACTGAGGGTAACAATTTTGGGTAAGCTTTACTCCAAAATTGTTGAAATTGAACCCCGGGAATTGAACTTGTCCTGCTTGTACAGATAACCCCATCCTACACCAAATGTTTGTATTCTATGGCTGATTCCTGTGCCGTTTAAATGTAAAAAATTTATTATATAACTTTCTCAATGCTGTTATTTCTTTTAAGACAACTTTTAAGTTAATAGACAACCCATTTGGCTTAATGGCACAATTGATGTAACTGAAGTGGTGGCGCAAAGGCTGGGCATGCTGGGAGTAGTCCAAAAACTTTAAATTTATGAATTTTTCTCCTTGGTGCTGGCTTGTTTGGTTGTTTTTGTTTGAAAGGGAAACCACTGTGCAAGAGATGGAAACTAATATTAGCTTTTTAAAGTAAAATAAACCAAAATCTGATAGGATTATTTCAGCTAGGGCAAAGCTATGAATTTTGCCAGTTGTGCGGTTGCATTTTTCTGGGGCATTCTACATAGTGGAACATCAAACATTTTTGGTGATCATGCCTGCATGAAAAATTAACTGGGAGTATGATACATAATAATCTTCAGTTTTTAATAGATATTCTATAAATTATTGTGACAGTCTTCATTCCTATCTTAAACATACAACAAACATTGAAATTTTTACCTTTTTTCATTTCTTGATGCTGCTGTAAAAGTTGACGTGCAACTTCAACATCATCAGCTGTGGGAAGATTCTGAAAACGACTTGCAGCTTCTTGCATCTTATGCGAAAACTAAAACCAAAATTAGAGCATAATAAATCAGTGCTGCAAGACAAATATTTGTCCCAGGTGTTACAGAAGATAAAAAGTTTGGGTCATTACTAAAAATTATTTACCTGTTCAGCTGTCTGGTGGAAAGAAACACTTCGCTCAAGAAGCTGCCGTCTTAACTCAAGTTGTGAGTTGAGATCTTTCCAAGCTTCAGCTAATGTATCCGCCATAGCTTCATATACTTCACTGTAGGATTTCTGATGGCTAACAGCTTCATCAGCACTAGCTAACAGCTTACGTATTTCATCTTGCTTTGCCTGTAATTAAACAAGAACCTTGTAAGGTGTACATATATACAGGATTAACCTTCCCTATTCCAAGGCAAATATATATATGTGTAGAAAACAAACACTTATGTTAACAAACCTGAGAAGCTATGGCAAACAAGTCTGTCTGCATAGCCAGCAAAACTCTGGAATGCAAACCTAAGAATTCTCCAAATGTGTTCTAAAGGTAAGTTAAGTTACCTAATCTGATTAATAATTCCATAATTTAACTATTAGCATGTTATTTAGGGTAAATTGTATCCAACAGGTCTAAAGGATATTATTAAGCAAAATAATTAGACTTATTAAGTAAATACTTTCTTTCATCATTTTGCAGCTATTTGTATTTTGAACAATACATGTTCTACCAGTGGAATTTGATTACATAATAACACTATAATAAGAGTACAGAGGATTACCTCTAGTCTATAGATTCAATAAGAAATCTACTTTATGTGACATATTGAGAGAATAGTAAATAAGGAATTTATTAACCAGGAATTATTAAGGTCTGGAGATTTACAGAGGTCTACATATATTTTAAGGTAACACTCTAAAGTTTACAAATCATAAGGTTATATAACTTGATAAAAAGTCATTTTGGGGAAAATATGTTTTAAAAAATTTCAGTTTTTAAAAGAATATAAGCCAACAACCCCTTTCACCTATAAACTCAAAAATTAGCACAAATAAGCTTCACATATAACTACAAAAAAAGCAGTTTCAGATTTCTAACATTTTACTTTTAATTATCTGTTTAGAAGTTTTGAAATTTAACGATCAGTTCAAAATCCAGCAAAACCATGACTTCTAAACATTAAAAATTCATAATTTGTAAACAAAATAAGTTAAAGTAAAATCTTTTCAAAAAAGTTACATAGGCTGAATGGGTTTATGCATACACACAATGGTACCTTGTGCACTCATAAATGTACCCTGATATTTGTCTCCTTTGAGACATGTATTATTACGACATTACCACATTTCGATTCCAATACATGCCATATTTAATTTATTAACTACAAAAAAACAACGACATAATTGAGTGTAAACAGTTGTATTCGTATCGTCCCGTTACGTATAGTGCTTTTGACAGTAATCACAAGTTTTCGACCATTTTGTTTGAACCAGCATCCTAACTGCAAAAAAAGTATCAAAAAAAAAATAAAAATCTTGAGATAATTTATTACTAAAAATAGTTTAACTAATGAAGTACTCGTCATTTTTATATATCCATAAGTGAAGAACACTCAAGAATCCTTCAAATTAATTTACAAATGGGAACAAAAAAAATTTCCACATCGTATGCTTCTTGCTCACTTTGTCACGCGACTGACATGTTCTAAAAATAACCTACGGACTCCAAGGTCGCAGTTTTTAACTTTTGTACAATATCATGTATGAATGTTTGAGGGCAACTATGATAAAGATAACAATAAAATCAGTTGTTTCTTAAATTGTGTATTAATCCTAAAAAACCGGTCCTGCAGATTTATGGCAGAACAGCTTTATTGATCCAAGGTACATTCGTGGAGACTCAGAGCACCACTGTGTAGTACCTGCACAAGTCCTGGTACACTCATGTATACACAACTGTACCTGGGCTACGTTCGTGTAGTACCTTGTCCGACATAGACCCATTCAGCATTACATAGGGGCCGTTACATACCTCTCTTCATTATGATTATACAAAAATTCAGTGAACAGTGTTACAAATTTCAGCTAGTTTTTGAAAAGTGAGATATCAAAATAATTGTAATCATATTTTCTTTGCATTATTATTGGCTTTATTTGTGTCATCTACTTAATTTTGCAGCGCTATTCTATTCTTTTACCACACGCGATGTAAAATAATATGGAGAATATAAATTTTCAAATATTGAACAAAGTTTTCTGCCCTTTTAGTGTTACAATTTTAAGCTAAGGGCAAGATTTAAATAATTCAGTTTCAAATCATTTTTGTTGAAAGAAACATATTTTTAACTACAGAGTTATGAAGGGAGATGTGATTATCACACATTATTAGTGACATTATTACCATATTTTTTATTCATTCATTTCTTAACTATGTTTTAATTCAATTAAATTCACTCTCAATTCAAATTTACTATAGGATGTGACTATGTCATGACCGAGTCTATAACTTTTAATTCATATCCATTTTTTTGCAGCACATAATATATACATTTTAATAACCCCCCTGTATTCAGCCAGGCTGACAATGGTTTTTTCCAGATCTACTATTTGATATTTTCAAACACTTCAAGCAGGATTAAAAAACATTTCATGGTTGTTTTCCATTTCTCAAGAACTAATTAAATCATCAGAAAGTACTAAATTTCATAATATTTACCATTTATATCAGGAAATGTAACTGACACTAAATCTTTTTAAGGTTTAAAATGTAAAAAATGCTATAGTTTACAATTTTTACTTTAAAGAAAAAAACAAGAACTTTTCAGAAATTGTAATATATCATAATATCCCTATTTAGTCTTGAATTACCTTTATTTGTTTCAAGTGCGGAAAATATTTTTTGAAAAATCAAACTTTATACAAATTTAAACTCGGAGCATTTATTTCTGGTCACCCTATGTGCGTGTGTTTACTTTTAGAAATCAGTTTTTCATCATTCTTAGGGTAAGAGTTTTCGCCTTGGGACTATTTTCCATAAAATATTAGGCACATTCTACACTTTTATATGAGCTCTCAACTAGCTCTCAAATTCACAACCATGTTATATTACAAAGCCATAAAGATACTCCACTCCATACTTCAAGTTGTCAAACAAGAGGTCTGCAGGTGCAGACAGATGCCCATCATATGATGTAGTTTGTTTAGTTGTAAAGCCATCTATGTCAC